>JAGGAX010016697.1:0-68994 GCA_017657335.1 Termitomyces titanicus | reverse complement strand
GTTGCTCCTGGCATAGGGGATCCCCAGACTTGTTCTCTTTGGATCTCCCTCTGCCAGGTGTGTAGTTATGCATGTATATGTCTGTACAGTACTCAATAGACTTTGGATCTCCCTCTGCCAGTTGTGTGATTTAGCCACAGCCTCCAGAGGTCGCCCTTACAATCGGTGCTGACCCCTGCAAGGTCAACCAAGTGCTGCATTGGCCAAGTCCTACAACCACAACAAATGTCCAGGGATTTTTAGGATTGACATGCTACCTTGCCTGGTTCCTTACCAGGATTAGCAAAACACACAGGCATTCTCACACTGCTCACCACAAAAGAGTGCATCTGCAAACTGTTATATCATTTTGCCCACAACATGCTCAGCCATTTTGTGTTTGACAAGAGCTATTATGCACTCAGAGACTTCTACTACTGGCCAAATATGAGAAGAGATCTTGAATGAGCATACATACCATAGTGCATACAATGCCAGCACAACAAGGATTGTACTTTCAAACTCACTAGGCCACTCCACCCCTTACTAGTACCTGATGATCAATTCTCAGTAGTTGGCATCAATTCCATGGGCCCACTCCCAGAAAAAGAGGGGAAGGACACAATGATGTCAATGACCGACTTGATGGAAGTAGATGTCTGGCTAACAGCAACCCATTTGTTGTATACTGCAGCCTAGGTCGCAGTGATCCTATTTGATGAGTGGTATTGCAAGAATGGCCTCATGATACAGATCGTGTCAGATCAAGACCAACTCAACAAACAAAGTGTGTCACTTCAAGAAAACCCTCTATAGCCTCAAACAGAGTGGTTGACAATGGTACCAATGCTTTATAAAAATCCTTGCAGGGCTAGGTTCCAAGCAGTGGAAAGTCAATCACACTGTGTTTATTTGACATGGCAAAGTACCACTTAGCATCATCATTGTTCATGTTGATAACTGCACCATTATGGCAACAACTCTTGCAATCATTGAGGAAGTGAAACAAGGTATCTAGCAATACATTGAAATCACTGACCTGGGTAATATCCATTGGCTTCTCAGCATTGAGATCAAATTGACTGTCACAATCACCTCATTTCCCTCATCAAATGCTCTTATATAGACTCTATCCTCCATTGTTATAGCCTTGAAGACATGAAGCCTATATCCATTACTAAGAAGGCATCTAGGAGGACATAGTGGTAAATGCAGTCATGGCTCTGCACTCTAAACAGATAAGTGGGACACAGATGATGACCTACTCATGTTTCAGAGTTGCATCTACGTTTATAACATGCCAGAGCTTTGAAGACGCATTGTAGAGCAGCACCATGACTCACACATTGCAGGTCATCCAGGTTGGTGGAAGACATTGGAATTGGTATCTCATAATTACTGGTGGCCACAAATGTCATGCTACATTGAGTCTTACGCCAGCACCTATGATTTTTGCCTCCACACCAAGTCTAGATGTCAGCTTCCCATGAGACAGCTTCACCCACTCCTCATTCCTGCCAAGCACTGGAGTGTATCCTTTGTGGACTTCATTGTCAAACTCTGGGATGCCCATGGGTATGATACTATCATGGTTGTGGTGGACCTCTGCAGAAAGTGAGCTCACTTTATCCTTACCTACACCACCTGCTTGGCTATAGGAGCTGCAAATCTCTACTAGAAGAACATCTAAAAACTGCATGGGCTCTCCAATGTGTATGTTTCTGACTGAGGCCCACATTTCATTGCAAAGTTCACCTAGGAGCTCTATCACCTCCTCAACGTCAAACTCCGCACCTTCATGGCCTATCACTCATAGTCTGATAGTCAGACTGAGCATGTCAATCAGAAATTGAAGCAGTATCTGTGCCTATTCTGCGATGAGCATCAGGATGACTGGGACAAACTGCTTTCTGATGTGGAATTCCAGTACAACAACCACATTTAACTCATTCTTCCTGGACACATGATATCACCTCTGCATGGGCTTTGAACCCCACACAGTCTCATCAGATAATGAGTCTGTTAACAAGTTTGTGGACAGGATGAGGGTGGCATAGAAAGAGGAAAAAGTTGTGTTGGAAAAGGCAAAGGATGACATGGCTCAGTACTATGATTGTGGGCATGTTTATGTCTCCAAGTATAGGCCAGGTGATTGGGTGTACTTAGATAGGTTGGACATCAACACTACATGGCCATTGAGGAAGCTGTTGCATCACCACCTAGGTTTTTACACAGTGGAAAGGCAAGTTGGACAATTGGCCTACCAACTGAGGTTGCCAGTTGGAATATGCAGGCTTTATTCAGTCTTCAACGTGGTGAAGCTCTTCCTAGCTTCTGCTAAGCCCATCCTAGGCTGATGCCCACATCCTCTGCTCACACCAGTCTTGGTTGATGACAAAGTGGAGGAGATTCTGGACAGCCAGTAGTTCTGATGGAAACTTCAGTTCAAGGTGAAGTGGAAAGTTATGGTATAGAAGACATATCTTGGAGGCCTAAGGAGAATGTTCATGCACCTAGCCTCGTCTGGCAATTCTACTAGAAGCATCTGAACAGCTCATGAGCAATCCAAAGCATCTACCTTGCCTCATCAGGTGACTGAGCTATCTGAAACTTTTTCTACCCTACACGTTGAGTCGCTGCACTCTGAAGGGGAGGTGAAAGGGCAACCTTTCAAAGCTGTGGCACAATCACACAACTGGCAGAGGAAGATCCAAAGTCTATATTGAGTACTGTTGTAAGGGGATCATTGACCTGTGGGACAGTCACACAACTAGGGAGCCTACCATCAGGTACAAGCAATGAGAGAGCACAAGGTGGACAAGGACAAGAGAGGAGCCAAGCACAAGGAGACAAGCATGTCACTAGATGAGATGACAGTCAATTCAGTGGATAGAATTGGTGAACACTGCTATTGTTTGGTCTGAGAATATTTTATCTTGCAGACCGCCCTATATACTACATCGCTGGTAGCTAATGACTAACACTATAAGTGTTGGAATCTCACATTGTGATATCGTAAGGGTGATCTCTGGAGGCTGTGGCTCAATCACACAACTGGCAGAGGAAGACCCAAAGTCTATATTGAGTATTGTATAGGTAGGTATATGCATAACTACACACTTGGAAGAGGGAGATCCAAAGAGAACAAATCTGGGGATCCCCTAGGCCAGGTGCAACGCTTCAGAGGCACTGGAAGAGTGGGAACTAACTATACAGTACACATAGCCACACAAAAACAAGTGACAGACTAAAAGGGGCATATCTCCAAAAATGATCAAAACCTTGAAAATGGCTGGGGGTGGCTGTGCACCCATCAAGAATGCTCATTGCTGGCTAAGCATCAAGCGTTCTTGATGCTCTGAAATGGACTAGGGTCAACTGGAAAGAACAGAATGGAGAAAAGGGAAATATAACAGAGAAATGGAAAAAATAAGAAAAGGAAGACATGAGCAAGGGGGAAATGGGACCTGTAGATGGAGAAAGGACAGTCCCCTGACATCACCCCCCCTTGAGAGTGCGGCGTTTTGACGTGCAGGATAAAAGTAGGCCATGTTGTCCTTTGCCTTTGCCAATGCTGCCTTTGCCTTGTCCTATGCTGCCTTCATCTTGTCCACAAACTCATTAACAGACTTATTCTCTGATGGACATGCACGGGGTTCAAAGCTCATGCAGGGGTGATGCTCAGTGTCCAAGAAGAACAGAGACATCTGCATAGAGGAATGAACATGGTTGTTGTACTGGAATTCAGTATCTGGGAGTAGCTCATTCTAGTCATCCTAGCACTCATTGCAGAATAAGCACAGGTACTGCTCCAATTCCTGATTGACGCGCTCAGTCTGGCCATCAGATTGCAGGTGATAGGCAGTGGAAGTGTGGAGTTTGACATTGAGGAGGTGGTAGAGCTCGTGAGTGGACTTGGCAATGAACTGCAGACTTCAGTCAGAGACATATGCATCAGAGAGCCTATGCAGCTTTCAGATGTTCCTCCAGTAGAGGGTTGCAGCCTCCATGGCAGAGCAGGTGATGTGGGTAGGGATAAAGTGAGCTTGCTTCCCATAGAGGTCCACCACGACTATGATAGCATCATATCCATGGGTATCTGGGAGTTTCATAATGAAGTCGACAGAGGCTACGCTCCAGTGTTCAGCTGGAATAGGGAGTGGGTGGAGCTGTCCCATAGGAAGCTGGCATTGGGGCTTGGTTCGAAGGCAGAGGTCACAGATGCTGGTGTAAGATCCAATGTAACGCAACATCTGTGGCCACCAGTTGTTCTGGGATACCAGTTTCAGTGTCTTCCACTGACCAGGGTGACCTGCAATGCAGGAGTCATGGTGCTGTGGAAAAGCTCTGGCACATTGGGGACATCAATTTGATTCTGAAAAGTGAGCAGGTCATTTTGCACATCCTATTTGTCTGTACATATCAACTTCACTCCACTCTTTCGACTGGCATGCAAGGCCATGACCACCTTTGACACAATGTCCTCCTGAGCACCCTTCCGGTTCCCTTGTCCAATTGTAGTACTAAGGCATGTCATCCTTTGCCTTCACCAGTGCAGCTTTTGCCTCCTCCTGTGCTGCCTTCATCCAATCTACAAACTTGTTATAGACTTGTTCTTTGATGGGCGTGTGCACAGTTCAAAGCCTATGCAGAGGTGATGCTCAGTGTCCAAAAAGAAAGAGGACATCTGAGTAGAGGAGTGAACATGGTTGTTGTACTGGAATTTTACATCAAAAAGCAGTTCATCCCAGTCATCTTGATGCTTGTTGCAGAATAGACGCAAATACTGCTCCAGTTCTTGGTTGATGTGTTCAGTTTGACCATCAGACTAGAGATGACAGGCCATGGAGATGTGGAGTTTGATGTTGAGGAGACAATAGAGCTCCCAAGTGAGCTCAGCGGTGAAAAAAGAAGAAAAAAAAACAATGAACTGTGAACCTTGGTCAAGAACATATGTGTCAGAGAGCCTGTGCAGCTTTCAGACGTTCTTCTGATAGAGGTATGCAGTCTCTATGGCCAAGCATGTGGTGTGGGTAAGAATAAAATGAGCTCATTCCCCACAGAGATCCACCACCACCATGACAGCATCATATCTATGGGCATTTGAGAGTTCCACAATGAAGTCAATAGAGGCTATGCTCCAGCACTTGGAGAGTATGGAAATAGGGTGAAGCTGTCCTTGTTGAGGTTTGGTGCAGAGGCAGAGGTCACAAGTGCTAGTGTAGGTACCAATGTAGCACGACATCTGTGGCCACCAGTAGTTTTGAGACACCAGTTCCAATGTCTTCCACCAACCAGAGTGATCTGCAATGCAGGAGTCATAGTGCTGCTCTACAATGCACTTCCAAAGCTCTGGCATGTTAGAGATGTATATGTGATCCCAAAAGGTGAGCATGTTGTTCTGCACATCCCAGTCATTTTCATCTGCTCCTATACCATGATCTGCATGCCATGACAGTGTGTCTGGCTTGCCCATGCTCCGTCCAGGTTTATGATGCAGTGGGAAGTCAAAGTTGGCCAGATACAGAGACCTTTTAGCTTGCCAGTGGTTGAGTTTTTTTGGCCATCCAGAAGTACTGAAAGTTCTTGTGGTCTGTTCAGACTTCAAACTTTGAGGAAGTGCCACCATTCTTCAAAGGATCAGATGATGGCCAGCATCTCCTTGTCATGGATCTTGTAGTCTCATTCAACAGCATTTAGGCTCTTTGAACTACAGGATGTCATTTGCCATCCTCCTTGGACTGTTGAGACAGAACTGCACCCATTGCAAAGTCAGAGCTGTCAACTTCAACACAGAAGGGCAAGTTGTCATCAGGAAAAAGGAGAACTGGCCTGGAGGTGATGGCTGACTTGAAGGCATTAAAGGCAACTTGCTGCAAGGCTCCCCACTGCCAACACATGTCCTTGACCATGAGATTGAAAAGAAGATGAGCATGGTGGAAGAAGTTCTGGATGAACCTCTGATAGAAGTTAGTGAAGCCCAGAAAGGCTTGCACTTCCCTCTTGTTCTTGGGCTCTGGCCACTCTGCCACACCTGCCACCTTCACTGGGTCCATCTCAGCTGTTCTATGGAAGTCACACTTCTTAGGCTTGAGGTAGAGCTAGTGTTGGCAGAGGCACTCCAGCATGATGTGTGTGATCCATCAATGCTCCTCCAATGTTTTGGTATAGATGAGGATATTGTCAAGATACACACAAACAATGCCCTCCACAATAAGGTCACAGAAGATGTCATTCATCATCATTTGAAAGGTGGTGGTGTGGTTGAAGAGATTGGGTTATTGAGAGAAATCAAAAAAAATATTCATTAAAGTGAGAAGGTATAAAAGCCAACAGAGAACAAACCAAAGTTATTTTACTTGAAGAAAACTACTACAGAGGTGCTGGAGCGTAAAAGTCAAGAAATGAGTGGATGAAGAGGTGCATGGATATAATTGTCAGAAAGGCCAGAGGTGGTGGATTGAGCGGATAAGGCAAGGAAATACAATGGTATAGGAAGAATGTCGAAGGAGGGGGAATAGAGGATGTGATTGAATTGGATAACAGGTCGGTCTCAATGATAGGCAGGGATCAAGAAAGGTTGGTCAATGGGGGAGATTGAGGGAAGTGAAACAAAAGAACATTGATCAAAGGTTTGTTGTCATTTATTGTTTAACGCTGATGCATCTTCCCAACAAGCACCCATTCATTCGCAACCCAATTGAGTTTATTAGAAACTCACGTGGTACCTATCTGATTCTGTTTACTGCTGCTACCAATAGCAGATATTTGAGATTCTAATTGTCTCTACCTATGTCTATGAGTAGCCTCCAATACCTACTCATTCTTTAAATAAGCCTACTTGATGCTCCAAGCTTCTTCCTTTGATCTACAACCACTTTTTTTTGCTCTCTGTTGAGAAACATCCTTGCTTTAGCAGAGCTGTTTGTGAGGCCAAAGAACATTACCATAGGTTTGAAGAGTCTGCAATTAGTTCAGAACGCTTCCTTCCATTCATCACCTTCCTTGATGCACACGTTGTTGTAGCCCCAGCAGACATCCAACTTGGTGAAGTATTATGTGCCTTGAAGATGAGGAGGAGGGGGTAGCAGTTCTTGATGGTCATTATGTTCAGGAGATAGTAATGCTGAACCAGACAAAGAGATCCATCCTTCTTCTTAATAATGAAAAAAACTAGGGAGGCCATAGGCAACTTTGAAGAATGTATCTGACCAAAGTCAAAGTTTTAGTGAAAGAACACATCTAGCTCATTCTGCTCCTTTGAGGCTAAAGGATATACCTTGCAGCTAGAGGGTTCAGCTCTGGGAATGATCACCTGATCCCACTACTTGCATTCTAAAAGCAAATGAAAAAATGCCTTGGAGAACATGTCTTCAAAGTCATGGAGGTGATGAGGAATGGAGCTGCAAAATAGCTTGGGCTGGGAGTTTGCTGCAAATGCCTGGGCCAAGCATTGAGATGTAGTCTGGCTTGCCCATATTTCTGCTGCGCTTAGGCTCTGCACTCCTTTTGAGCTTCTTCTGCGCATGTGGAGCAGCATTGAGGACATCAACTCATGTGTACTTTGCCACTAGACTAATTAATCTCTAGGTCATGTTGGAGCCAGGTGAATCCAAGAATCATGTCCTGCTTCAATAAACCTGTGACGGCAAAGGCAGTGCTTTCTGAGTGTGAACAATAGTGCAACACCAAAAATCTACAACAGAGTGAATGGAGCCAGCTTCATTGAGAGTGCCATCAATGTTGTACACAGGGATAGGGTGCAATAAAGGTCTAGTGGTTAGTCAATGTTGCTTCATATAATCAGCATCAATGAAGAGCCCTCCTGCTTCTGGGAGGGGAGCAGCAGTGCTTTGTACCTTCTCAGAAGTGGACTCCTCCAGCGGGACATCCAGCGAGGGCTGTCCCAATGCATCCTTTGCTGCAAGGAGTTGCATCAAGAGGTCCTCCTGCTCCATGAAGGAGAGGTATCATACCTTCATACCCTGAGGACAATAGCATGTGAAGTGGCCAGGTTTGCCACAGCAGTGGCAAAGCAAGGGAGTGGAGGAGCATTGGCAGGAGGCATTGATGTCTATAGGTATGCCTAGTGGAAGAAGGCATGGAGAGGGGTGCACTGGTGCTGCTGGAACTGGGGCACATATCAGTGGAGGGCCCAGAAGCATGGGGTGAGCCTCCAGGATACCCAAAGGCCTCTGAGATGGTTAAGAGACATGAGGACAGTGGAGTTCATGTTTCAGCTCCATAAGCTGCCACTGATCATGGGCAACCTTGAACCAGGTCTCAATCTGCTCATCAGTGGGGGTCCCTCCATGATGTCATTGACTATGCCAGAAGCAATGCTTCAGAAGTCACAGAGGCATGGGAACTATCTGTACAGTACACATAAGCCACACAAAATCAAGAGACAGCCTCAAAAGAGGCATATCTCCAAAAAAACTCCAGAAATAGCCATGAGCCATCAAGAACACCCATTTCTGACTAAGCATCAAGCATTCTCAATGCTCTGAAGTGGGAATGAATAAACTGGGGTCAAATGGAAAGAGCATAAAGGGTAAATGGGAAAAATAACATTGAAAAGGGGAAAAACAAAGGGAATAAAGGGGAGAAATAGGACATGTAGAGGGAGAATGGAGGTCCTCGGACAAATATCCTTTCAAACACAAGTAAGAACCGCTTCCCCTGTCTCTGTAAAGGCAACCTCAGGAGGCTCTGGCACAATCACACAACTGACAGAGGGAGATCCAAAGTAGATTAAGTATGGTACAGATGGATACAGGCATAACTACTGATCTGGCAGAGGAAGATCTAAAGAGAACAAGTCTAGGGATCCTCTATGCCTGGTCCAATGCTTCAGAGGCTCTGGAAGCATGGGAACCACCTATACAATAAACAGAAGCCACTCAGAAACAACCAACCTCAAAAGAGCATAACTTTGGAAATGTTCCAGCTATGACATCACCAACCTGCAACCTCTGCATTACCAGCTGGCAGAGGTCGCAGGTTGGTGATGTCATAGCAGCAAGATGCCTGCTGCTGACTCCAAAAATGGGAAGTCCCATTACATCACCCCCCTTCTGGAGCACAGTGTCTTGATGTACTGAGTAGAAGAAGTGCCAGATAGCCTTGTCCATCTGTGAGATGGAGTAGATACCTCAGGTTGCTCTTGGTGTGTTGGAGTACTTTCTGTAAAACTTGCAAACAAGGTCAGATGCATGAATATTCTCCTGTGGTTCCCAGAAAATGTACTGCAACTTATGTCTGAACAGCCTGCTGTCCAATATTTCCTCCACCTTGTGCTCTTCTCCATCATTTACTATGACTGGCAGAGGCAGCGGATTTGGGTTCTTGCCAGAAATGGGGTTGTCAGAGGCAGGGCAGAGCTTTACCATGTTAAAGACCAGGTGTAGCTTGCACATGCCCACCAGTGGCCTCAGACAATAGGCCAATGGGCCCACCTGTTGCTCCACCACATAGGGCCCAAGGTTACAATGTGACAACTTCTTGGATGGTTGTGTTGTAGTGATGTCAGACCCATCTAGGTAGACCTTGTCCTCAGGCTTGTACTTGAGGGCAGAGATCCAAGCATGATTGTAATGTTGGGCCATGTCATTCCTAGCTTTTGTTAGTGCTGCCTTTGCCTCCTTCTGTGCCACCTTCATCCTGTCCATGAACTCATTAACAGACTCATTCCTCAATGGGCATGTGCAGGGCTCAAAGCCCATGCAAGGGTGATGCCTGGTGTCTAGAATGGCCACCAGTATTTATGAGATACTAGCTCTAGGGTCTTCCACCTGCCAAGGTAGCCTGCAATGCATGAATCATAATGCTGTTCAATGATGCACCTATGAAGCTCTGGCACATTGGGGACATAGATGCAACCATGGAACAAAAGCAGGTTGTCCTGCATCTTCCATTCATCTGTATCTACTGACTTCACCCCACTCTTCCGACAAAGTTGGCCAAATATAGCAACCATCAAGCCTGCTGATGGTTGAGTTTCTTGCTGTCCAGAATTATTGAAGGTTCTTATGGTCTATCCAAACTTCAAACTTGTGCCGTGTGCCCTCAAGGAAGTGTCACCATCCTTCAAAATATTGGATAATGACTAACATCTCCTTGTTATAAATCTCGTAGTTCTGCTCAACAGCATTAAGGCTCTTTGAGTCAAACACTATAGGATGCCATTTACCATCGCTCTGAGACTGCTATGATAGGACTGCCCTTGTCGCAAAGTCAGAGCTGTCAGCTTCCACATAGAAGGGGAATTGTTGTCAGGGAAGAGGAAGATTGGCTGAGAGGTAACAGCAGACTTGAGGGCATCAAAGGTGGGTTTCTGCAAGGTTCCCCACTGCCAATCCACATCCTTGACTATGAGGTCAAAGAAAGGACAGGTGTGGTGTGAGAAGTCTTGAATGAACCTCTGGTAAAAGTTGGTGAAGCCTAGAAAGGCTTGTCCTTCCTTCTTGTCCCTAGTTTCTGGCCACTCTGCCAGATCCACCACCTTTACCAGATCCACCTCAGTTGTTCTATGTGAGATGATCAGGCCTAGGTACTTGACCTTGGTCTGTTCAAACTCACACTTCTTGGGTTTGAGATGAGGTCACAGAAGATGTTGTTCATCATCATCTGAAAGGTGGTGGGGCTGTTAGTGAGACCAAAGAACATTACCAGAGGCTCAAAGAGTCCACAATTTGTATGAAACACTGCTTCCTTGATGCGCACATTGTTGTAGCCTCAACAGATGTCCAACTTGGTGAAGTATTGTGCACCTCAAAGGTTATTGACAAGCTCGGAGATGAGGGGGAGGGGGTAGCAATTCTTGATGGTCATTGCATTTAAAACATGGTAGTCCTGAACCAGACAAAGAGATCCATCGTTCTTCTTAATGAAGAAGTTGGGAGGCCATAGGTGACTTTGAAGGGTGTATTCTATCAGAGTTGAGGTTCTTCTGAAGAAAGACATCTAGCTTGTCCTGCTCCTTTGGAGAAAGGGAGTATACCTTGCAGCTAGAAGGCTCAGCATCAGGAATAAGTTCAATTGCATGGTCCCATTGTACTCTGGGAGTGAATCCAACAATGCCTTGAAGAACACATCTTCAAAGTCATGGAAGTGATGAGGAACTGTGCTATGAAATGGCTTGGGCTAAGAATCTTCCACAAATGCCTGTGCCAACTGCTGAGATGTAGTCTTGCTAGCCTGGATCTCTGCCGCACTAGGAGGAGCTGGCAGCATGGCAGCGTAGATCCTATCACCTACCTCTATAGACTTGTCTGGAGACTCTGGGTCTGGAACGCCAACAAACTCACCTTTGCATCCATCTTCCTGCAGTGGTTCACACCTCCCTCTGTCATCCTCATAAAGGGCCTCTCTATGAGGGAATGCCAGAGGGGGTGGATCCAACAGGTCAATGTTGGCAAAGGGGAGGTACCCTACATGACAAGCGTGTATGGCAGCATGCTCCCAGACAAATGCATTACACTCCTCCTGGGCTTCCTCTACTTTAGCATGCTTTTGTGTAGCAGTGCTATTGAACAGTAGAGCATTGAACGTGCTGAGATCCCATGATGATCACTAACACTAGTCGAATAATCCATGGAGATAAGTTATAACCGGGAGGCATCTTTGATGTCATCCATTTCTGATATACAGGTGTCATATATGCCAGTTTATCCCCCTTTTCCTGTCCTAGTATTCCTTCCATGTCACTCCCAACACCAGCGCCATTGGTGCAGCATGTTGGTCCTCTCCTGAGTAACTTCCCCCTCTTGACATACTAATCATGTTTGTAAACGTCTGGTAGAGTGCAAGAAACTTCTTCGTCTCATGTGTCCTTGATCTGAAGGACTGTATTTCCTCCATATTTCACGGAGACAAGACAGCTTTTCTCACAACACATTCTCCTGCAACATCCAACCATCTACAGCCCACAACAGGACTAAAAACCACGACTAGCTCGCCCTCCCCATCATCTGGATTCTCTTCTACTGTGACGTTGGTTGTCATAAAGTGAAAGAGTCGGTACGATCAACGATTGCAGGAGACGCAGCATGTCACATACCGATGATCGACAAGTTAGAACCCATGTATAACAATTTCTATAGCAATAACCTGGAGTGTCTTCAATGTCATCTTTTTGTGATATTGACGCTATATACGTATACGGTTCTTTTTATTTCTCTTGCTTTCTGAACTAGTCTATTTTCTCGTCCGTGTCCTTACAGACACCAGTGGTGCAACAAGATTGTCTATTCCCTGATAATAACCAGGTTCCTGAACTTCTGTAGAAGCACGGTCTTCTCGATACACCAAAACTTGGACTAAAGTGTTTCAACCAAAGAAGTCAATATTCTGTATCCATGGTGAACTGGTTGTTCTGATCGGGAACTACATCAGTATACTAAAAACGATCCTGCGACATCAGCTCCGGTAACACTTGAGCCAATCACTCACTACTTATGACATCATGTTATGACCACTTCCGTGCCATCCCGTCAGCTAGATGATTGTCATAGAGTCAGTATGGGAGGTGATATTTGCAGCACGATACGCCGATCTCAGTTCGTCAATCAGACACTTTCACTTGTTACATCAACAACACGTAGCTGCACTCGGGTTCAACATTTGACTGATGTGAGAACTTGTAATGCTACGGAAAACTCCATCCATGGTTGATCATCATCTGACGAATCATTGGTTTTCTATTCTTCGAGATCACGTTTCTCATCCCTGCCTTTCCCCCTACCTTGATAACACATGTTTGGGTCTCCCGATATATGGGCGCCCCTAGGATCTGAAAACTACCGATGCGGGGAGCATCTTCTAGGAGGATTATTCGTCGAGACTCTCGGTGTTTCTTCCCTTGTGTGTGCGCTCGCTTCTTGGAGACGAGAACTACTGGCCCGGGGGGTGCCTTCCGAGAGCAACGTTTGTTGAGATGGTTTCCGTGTTTCTTCTCTCCTATTGTTTGCATCTGAAACAGACAAAAAGCAATCAGAACTTGCCCATGACTTGCTGTATTTCGGCCTCGCCGTACGCACGGATTCTGTGTAGTAAACTTCTCCTACTACCGTTGTCTGGATAAGGTGGTTTACGACCGCTACCGTTTGAACTTTTGCTACGTCCAACTCCTGATTGATAAAATCCTTGTCAAAGGTGTTAACGTTCATCGCATTTTAAAATAACATACTAGTGTGCTTTACTCTGCCAGACTGCTTAGTTGCCTGGACACCATCAACGACGGCGATCCCCCCTCCCACTGCTGTAAAATCTCCACCGATTATAGTAATATCTTCAGAATCATTGATAACAGATATTGCTGTTCCCCGCCGTTCTTTGGCATTCGTGTTCACGTCTCCTGCGACAGCTGTTGCTGTCACCTCTTGAATTTCCGCGCGGTCGACCCTGTTGAACACGGTAATCGAGTTCGAGTTCATGGTCTCTTCCGGGTCTAAGAGCTCAGCCTGCTTGTGCCTCATAGTGGGATCAAATGAGGTGACGAAGACTTCGATCTTTGGAGTTTTTATAACATGTTAGCCAAAATACACGGATCCTGTGTGTTCCGACTCAGCCGTAACTGAGCGTCATGCACGCATCAGCCGGCCAAGCGCTAGCGATGGACATGAATGACATGGCCGAATCGGCAACCATCCATGATTGAGTGCTAACAATATATCCGGAAGACATATCCCGTCGTAGAAAGGCGTGGGAATAGTTCGACCTATAGGTCTAATTAGCGAAGAACGAAAGCAACATGAAGAGCTAGACAAACTTTGCCGTGCTGTGACCGAGCATGTTACGCGCAGTCGTGTATGACTGTTTCAAGAGCCTCGGGGAGATTCCATTCAGCTTCAGAACGAGTCGTGTTGGACAGAATACATATACATCAGTTGGCTAAGAGACAGGCAAAACCAGAGGACCAGTATCAACGACTGAGCTTAACAGTCGTAGTGAGACTTATTCTCAATTGCTCCACAAATCGAAATTTAACGTGGCTACAGAGCCCACACATCTTGCGGATTGAGCCATAGTCGGTCATGACATAGTTGAGCGGGTGTGGAGGGTGGAAAACGATCCAGGAAGAATTCTGGAAGCATAGTGAGAACGGAACGAGACGGCAGATACTACATGCGTGCGCGAGAGATGAGAGATGTCGATAGATGTCGATGAAAGCAGATAAGTTCGGAGCCGACCGGGATGGTAACATTTTCGGCACGTCGGAGAGGACCTCCGATGTCATTGCCGCCGTCAGTATCCTTCTGTCCTAGTCTGTCCTCCTATCTCGTGTTCTTGATACTACCACAAGTCTGTGTCAGCCTAATGTCTCTGATGAGTACCGATAGTCCACTCTGCAAGCCGCACAACAAATGGCGACCTCTATGAGGATCGACGATAATATCGATAAAGACCAATGCTTTCTCGTGTACTACGACGGGGTTTTCCTCATCTTATGCACCTCTTCTAACACTCCCGCTACGGCACCCTTCCGCCGGCGAGCGTAAGCGTCACATCCACCCTCCACGTGAAGCCTTTCATTATCTACACATATATGCACCCTCTTCTCGACTTGTCAACCTGTCGTCGTGTCACAATATATTCTCTTCTTTGGTATATGGCGAGGTTTCCTATCACTGTGATCACCTCCTGCACTCTTGAAAGTACCAATCCTCGGCCCAATTAGCGCTCGTTAGCCCACGTTACTGACGCGCTTTCCGATACTGAGAAGGACACAGTCGCCCGAGCGATGTCTCATTACCTTATCAGGGGTCTGAATCGTGTGCGCTTCAGCTCATCCTAACTAATAAATAAGTTTTCTGCCAGTGCCCGTCATGCCGAGTAAAACCACTCGGGATATTTCTGGTGCCCGAGATAGCCCACGACTATGTATATGATAACACGGTATTGTCCTGCTTCGGTACGCTTCGTTGAAGTCTTTTGATTTGATACACCCTCAATACCACATGGAACTTTCACGACCTATTCGACATCGTTACATTCGAAAACCTGGGTTCCATTTGCATATACTTCCCGTGGCTCCACGCAATTTATGGTTACCATCCTGTACCTTGTCATCATCCACTTTGAGCCACCGTATCTTGGACCCTGTCCAAACACATCGTATCTTTGATACACGCCTTTCAATCGTATAGAGCCGGAGCGGAAAATGAATGGTGTATAATAGTTTCGATAGAAAATCTGTGCAGTGATGAGATTTCAAGGGATACCATGGTGCTGTAAGTTTACCCTCCTTGAGCCATTTTGTTCAGATAGGTCATCTATCATCATGGGAACCTGACTGAGGTCAGGGCTTCACACTGGGTAATTTATTTCATGATACTTATATCAGTGAAAATGTCTTTCACAATTCGGCTGGTTCCTCTCAAAACTCTTCCGAAATCCGATCAGAATCGGTATATGCGTATTCCAGGGATAGTGAAGATACATCCGGCATGTGTTGTTAATATGAGAGTGTTGATCATTATAACGAAAGGTCCTTGCAGCAGAAGCCGCCATTACGTCTTCGAACCTGTGAAACAACTAGAAAATGAGGCATGTCCTGAGTGGATCTGATCGTCTTGTGTCCTCTCACGCTCCGACACAAGCAATCGTAACAAGGAAGACAGTCAAGCAAGTCGAATGAGTGCAGAAGCAGCATTAGGGCGCATCAATGCACAGTCTCATAAGATCGCAGGGAATTTAGGTGCAGAACAGATGATGCGATGGTGGTGTCTCCATTGTAAACTTACTGTGTGTCATGCAAACCATGTATGCTGAGAAGTCAGAAAAGCCTTGCCGTTCTCCCGCGAAGTCGTTGCATAGGCATCTGCCTCTCTTGTTGTCCTGGAAGGGTGATGGTAGCATTGGTTCTATGCCGAAAATGTAGGTGCGGTCGATTCAGAATGAAGTTCCAAGTGCAATGTATCTTAGTTGGTTTTGTTATCTGTGCAACATCGAGTTGTTGACATGAAGCCTCGCCACTCATATAAGCCACAAGTCATCCCCGCACACCCCTGTCTACACTGATGTTGCTACAACGAATATCCTTTGTTCACCGGAATGTAAAACTGTTTATCATCTTGCCACTGCGATCTACTGACTAAGGCATGAGTTGTCACATGAAAGCTTCATCTCCAAATTTAGGACCTTTGAACTCCACAAAGGCAGTGATTTTTTCACTCGTCGCATCGGGCTCGCTGGCAGCCTGAGAAGATGGGAAGAATCTCAAGATCCAATTAGAGTAATCCGTAGAATTACACACGTGTTGAATCAAACATATCAATCAAGGGAATCAAAAGCCGCGCTTGTGGATCAAAAGACAGTCGATTACAAGGACTGCAATAATACGAACACCGACTTCTTGTGCTGCTGAACTATGGTGTAGTTTTTCTACAATACAATCAGCGTGGCTAGTCGTCGCGAACAAGGTGGAAGACTTGGTATTAAGAGGCATTGGATGGCCAGTGATGGAGAAGATGTAGTATGTCACGCGTGATTGTTGAAACATTGACAAATGACAGTCATGAAGTCTCATGGGTCACGTATATCCGAGTCTATGCATCTCCTTCCTTTTCTCGCGCTAATTTCCTTCTCATCCATGCCGTTCCAAAGACCGATGACAGTACTGCAGCATGTATGTCCTTCCACTGATTCGCCCTTTAACACTAATCATGTTTCTTAAATCTGCAGATTCGAAGAGGTTTGATTTCCTGTATTCTCGATCTTCGGGACTGCTGGCAGGACATCACTCAAGGACCGAAACCAGCTGGCGGACAAGGCAAATCTCACGCCAGTGGCATGACTCCGACTCCAGGCCCACAGATGCTACCTTCATCTGCTACAGCCAAGCTACCACTGCCTACTACAACAGTATTGACAACCATAATTTCCCTGCCCTCCGAATCCTCATCATCGGAATTTGACTCCGCTGTGACATCACGTTCATCTCCCACCCCACAATCCTTCGGTTCTGAAGAGACAACATCCATCATATCTCTACAACCAGCAGAAACCGTTAGTTTGCCACAGTCCTCTCTCTCTAAAGAATCTGCCGAGCCCACAATTATAATACCAAGCACGGCCAACTCGCAACAAGCAAGGCCTAGTGCTTCGGTTACACAAAATACTCACAGCATGTTCGCTCCGAATCTGTCTAACAGCGATCCCGGACCAACTGTGAATGCGGACCCAGGGACAACTTCGACCAGTACTAGCACTCCAGCCACCTCTGGCGCCGCTCATAACGTAAATGCAGGAGCTATAGCAGGCGGTATCCTTGGTGCGCTGGTTCTTGTGGTGATCATTGTCTTTACAGTTGTACTGGTGAGGAGAAGGAGACAACATATACCACCATCCGCAGAGTTTCTCAACTGGTCCTTCCAAACTTCTCCATCGTTCGTAGAGAACACACCGGCTTACCCGTTTGGTTCTGCCTACGTGACATCGTCGCATAACGGTTCCTCGATTTCTCGCACAACGACGATGGGACGTGGATTCAGGTTTCCTCCTCAGAATCACTGATTAACGTATACTGCCTAAATCTGACAACGCTACTTATTGGTAGTTCTTTGTCCACCGATTAGTGGAACGATATGACTACCAACATACATTCTTTCATACTTACATCGGTGGTTATTCTCATACTCGCTTCGTACTCGGATTTCGTTGATATCAATATCATGGGATCATATGATACGGTATCC
The DNA here is from genome assembly GCA_017657335.1 of Termitomyces titanicus. NCBI lineage: Eukaryota > Fungi > Basidiomycota > Agaricomycetes > Agaricales > Lyophyllaceae > Termitomyces > Termitomyces titanicus. Next base: position 51,316 of record JAGGAX010016697.1, on the reverse strand, counting down.
TAGGACCTCGAATGAGTCTATTGAAAGGACTGTCGTCAGCAGCGGGCAATCAATGGTATTGGAGGGTAGCGTACAAAGTGCCTACGGACACATATTTATAACTACATAGTAAAATCGATCTGCCATGGGGGAGGTATAAGTAGATCATACGCGGTGACTACCAGAACGATGGATCACAAGAACAAATCGTATATATATAGTTTGTAAGCTGGAGTTCCAACACACCTCCACAAACAATGAATGCTTGTGATGTTGTGAGAATTGCACCCTCAGATTCCGCAAATGGAGTTTCCTGACTAGATTTTGAAATAGCAAGAGTTGGAATAGCAGGAGTGGCAGTGGGAAAAGGACAATTGGTCTGATAATGGCCCTTTTGACCACAACCGAAACAAGTGATGTGAGCAAGATCATTGGTTTGATAGGCATGATAGATAAGATTGTGTCATCATTTTCAATAGGAGTAGGTGGATTTTTGATGGAATATTTCCAGCTTATACATAGCATTGGCTCAGTAATCCATTCCTTAGTTCTAAAGGGTTGCTTCTTTCTTACTAGAAACCATCTTCAAATTTGGTGAACCTTTCACATTTGATACAGATTGTGTGAGCAGGTTTTCCTGACAATATCATATGCAAACATCCTTTTGTATAGTACACAAATACTCAAGTGTGGCCTCTACTTCTAATATTTTATATGATACCTGAGGGTACTTTGCATGAATAGTACAAAGCTTGACTCAATAATATAGCAACATTTGCAAAAAAGATGTGCAATGGTTTGCTACCATATTAGTGGAAAAGTTCAAACTAACAAAATTTTCAGTGATATAGTGTCTCAAGTAAAAATCAGCAGCAGTTTACCTTCTATGGAGTGCTGCCACACTGGAAGTCATTGGACAGGCTTTGGTAAGGATCCTAGTATATACCAGCAAATCATACTTTGCTGATGCAATAGGAATTTTGCAAGCAAAAATTGGATGGATTTGCATGAGAGGTTGTTTACTGTCTTTACCAACCATGAACTACCCACTGTACAAGAGCTTTGAATATACTATGCATCAGGCAGCATGTGTTGCAGGGTGGCAGCTGTCATGCCTGGTTTGGGCTGAGCAAGAAGGACATTGAGGATAGGAATGCTGTACAGGCTTTCAATTCCACTCTCCATGGTAGCTTAAGAGGACTCTCATTTCTTCCCTAGTCCTTCCATTCTCCACTTCATTCCTTTTCATTTTGTTCCCTATCATTCCACTCCCATTCTTAAGCAATGAGTGAGCTATGGCTGCCTTAGCCACTACATCCTCCTGTTCAGCAGTTAGCATTCTCAGACACTACCTTGAGCCTAGTGCAATTATTCAGAGGATGATAAGGTGATTATATACTCTGAATGGTAAAGATTCAAACTCACCTGGATGAAGTTTCTCATTGGCTTGCCCAAAGATAATCTCAATTGGAGATGGGAAACAAAACTAGGCATGCCAAAGTGTATGATCAATTATCTGTTGAAATGGATATGAATACACAGCTTACATGTTAACCAATTTGTCTATGACCACTTTCTTCATGCACAATTGAATGCATGCAGAGGCCAGGGCCTCATGCACAAAGACAACCACTTTACTATAAAAGTCAGCATCAGAGAGTTTGTTGATGCATTTGTTAAGGGCAAACTCTTCCAAGTGAGAGCTATATTCCTAGATAATGAAGCTGTAAAGATCAAGATCTACTTGGCTAGGGACAATAGAATAATTGCATCCTGGATGGGTGGAATGCTGAACTTTCAGGTTTTTCAGGATTTGTTTTGCATAGTACAAGGAATATATGTAGTCATATGCACCATACTAAGATCCTGGTTTATAATGTCTTTGAAAGTGCGTAATCATATGCACCTCTTCAGCAGTAGATGTTGCAGAGTGTGCACTGATTGTTCTTGAAATGACACAATTGTGAGCTGGACTATAGAAGGCAACTCAATAAAAAGATAAAAATAATGACTGACAGAGTAAACTATGGCAATAAAGGAATCAATAAAGAATTTGAAAAAAAGAGGACTAGAGTAGTTGGAGAATTTTGAAGTGAGTTGAATATGATATGATTCGTAGCCATTTATAAAGCACTGGATGTCTTTGTAAAATGCCTCAGAGCATAGGCCAATGAAAAATAAATTTATAAAAAAATTGTTTTTTCATAATACTATGCATTGGTATGATCAAAGATCAATATTGTGAACACATGGAGTTAACTGCACATCTCCTGCTCTCTATCACATATAAGTCAGTATCTACTTGCTGAGAACATTATAAGCTATAACTGATCTGATCTGATCAAAGGTATGGTATAAACCAAGTCTCATGCATTCATAGCCATTAACTAAGACATAATTTGCCATAGAATATATCCAGACAAATCTTAGCTAAATTGCCTATAGTGAACTTTTCTAAATCTATATGAACAATCACTCTGTCAACAGATAATAAAAGCAAATTTCTTGCTATAAGAGATAAGAAAAGCACCACCATTGTGAGTGTTCCTGTTTCTAATCTTTTTTGACAAAGTGAAACTGAGAAACATAGGTTTATAAGATATTCAATAATTGGAAGCCAGTGACATTGAAAAAGGAGTACAGCAGTTTGATGTCTTACCTGGAATTTGAGAGAGGATGTTACTAGTTTTGCCATAGGCTGCAACAATAGCATGATTATGGTTTTCAATATGAAAATGAGTAACAGGGTAAAGTCAACTAATTCTTGAAAATGTCTTAGTTTGATTTATGTGTCCAACAGAAAGACTCTTGGCATTGATTTCCTTTTCAAGGCATTATTAAGTGTCTAAAGTGCCATCTAGAGAGAATTCAGTTGGCTAGTGCTCACAGTGAGAGCATATCTATCATGCATTATAAGTGATGCCTCAAACTTGATGGTAATCATGATTTACTCAACTCCTAGTCTAGGCATACTATCATGCCATTTACCTTGCTCACTTCATTCCACTTTAGGACTAGACTTACTAGCTCAGTTTGGTCCTCAATTCTCTTTCCTTTCATGAATCCTGCTTGGTCTCAGTGTATAAGAGATGGGGCCACTATTGCTAATCTGTTTGCAAGTACTTTTGTCATAATCTTGTAATCTGAGTTTAACACAGTTATTGGTCTATAGGTTCCTATATCCGTTTAGTCCTCCTTCTTATACAGGGGGCATAGCCAGCCTTCTGTAAATCTGGTGCTGCTAGGGGACCGTCCTTTCTCCATCTACAGGTCCCATTTTCCCCTTGCCTATGTCTCCCTTTTCCTATTTCTCTGTTGTAGTTCCCTTTTCTCCATTCTGTTCTTTCCAGTTGACTCCAGTCCATTTCAGAGCATCAAGAATGCTTGATGCTTAGTCAGCAATGAGCATTCTCAATGGGTGCACAGCCACCCTCAGCCATTTTTGAGGTTTCGATCATTTTTGGAGATATACCCTTTTTGGGCTGTCACTTGTTTTTATATGGCTTATGTATACTATATAGTTAGTTCCCATGCTTCCAGTGCCTCTGAAGCATCGCACCTGGCCTAGGGAATCCCCAGATTTGTTCTCTTTGGATCTCCCTCTGCCAAGTGTGTAGTTATGCATGTACCTGCCTATACAATACTCAATATAGACTTTGGATCTCTCTCTGCCAGTTGTGTGATTGCGCCACAGCTTCCAGACATCGCCCTTACAGCAGAACAAATCTCTCATTTTGGTCTAGAAGCCTCCTTTAGCCTGCTGGAGCTTATTTTCCAGCCCCTACTGATCTCTCCCCTACCGAACTGTTCCTAGCCCCTGCTTGCTCTTTATGACCACTCCAGTGCCTTCAGCTACACCTCCTGTGGCCCCTGACCCAGAGAACAAAGCCTGGAACCGCCTGATTGCTTTAAAGACTCAGGTGCAGACTACCCAAGCCTACGTCACTATCCATACAACCAAACTTGCTGGACTCTGCCAAACCACCACCGCCATCTCCAACTCCCTTCAGATGCTCTAAGAGCGCCTTCCCTCAGCTCTGGTTACTCTCTCTGCTCCTCTTACACCAGCATAACCCAATACTGCTATTCATCCTGCTGCTGCTACCATGATACACTCCAAATTCCACACTCAGCGCTGCCAGACACATACAATAGCAACTGCACTGCTGAGGAGCGGTTTTTTCAGTCTTGCATCCCCTACATCCATCTCAGTAGCAATGCATTTGACTCTGATGCATTGAAAATAGCCTGGGTCTTGTTTTACATGAAGACCGGCTGAGCGTCCACTGACGTGCTACAAGTTTTCTGGCGCCTGAGTGGCGTTGGTACGTTTGCAAACTGGGAGGCTTTTGAGAGCAAATTTTAAGCCAAATCCTTCCCCCTGGACCCTGCTTAGACGGCCACTCTCTAGCCAGTACAGTCAAGGGAAGCGGACCCTTAACAAGTACATCAACTCTTTTTGTGCACCGACGGCACAGCTCTGTCTCATCTTCTGCAAGGGTCTCCACCCCATCCTGATGGAGCATATCAATAACCTTGCTGAGGGACGCTCTAATGACAAGCAAATTGAGACCTGGATTCTTCCCCCTAGACTCTGCTCAGACCGCTGCCCTTTCCCTTTGTGACCTTAGCCAGTACAGTCAAGGAAAGTGGACCCTTGACGAGTACGTCGACTCTTTTTGTGTGCTTGTTAAACAAGCAGAATACCCCGACAGTCTCCAGCTCTGTCTCACCTTTTACGAGGGGCTTCACCCTACTCTGATGGAGCATATTGACAACCTTGCTGAGGGACGCCCCAACGACAAGCAGATTGAGACCTGGTTCAAGGTTGCTCAAGACCAGTGGTGGAGCTAAAACGTGAACTTCAACGTCCCCATGTCTCCTGGTCTGCTCCTCCATCTGTACGCGCACCTCCTCCAGTTGCACCTGCAATCCCCCCTCCATGTCCTCTTCTGCCAAGAGCTCCCATGAATGTCAATGCATCTCGTCAATGCTCCTCCACTCCTTTGCTCTGTCATTGCTATAGCAAGCCTGGCCACTTTGCACGCTACTATCCTCAGGGTATGGAGGTGCAATACCTCTCCTCCACAAAGCAGGAGGACCTTTTGATGCAGCTCTTTGCCACAAAGGATGCGCTTGGGCAGCCTTTCTCAGATGTGCTATTGGAGGAGCCCACTTCTGAGGAGGTATGAGGTGCTGCTGCTCCCCTCCTAGAAGCAGGAGAGGATTTTTAGTTGGGCAACGGATGAGTTGTATGCCTCTGCCACCTGGTGCTAATCGGTTTGCCTGTCTGTCTGTAGAATCTGTCAATACATCTTCCTCTGTTGACCATTCAATGATGGAAACCATGAGCGCCCTCTTTGACATACAAAGTACCCTCTTGGTCAAAGTCTTGACCGATCCACTCCCCTCTTGTTCACCATGCTCCCCTTGCTAGGAACAACGCCTCCCTCAACGGTATGTTGTTGCTTCCACTCCTTCATCCAACTTCCTGCACTTGAGTATAGAGATTGAGACCACCAACATACAACAAACTCGAAGCATTGTAGCCTTGCTGGACAGTGGTGCAATAGGACTCTTCATTGACGTAGATTATGTGAAGCAACATTGGCTAACCACTAGACCTTTATCTCACCCTTTCCCTGTTTACAACATCGACAGCACTCTTAATGAAGCAGGCTCTATTCACTCCATTGTAGACCTTTTCCTTGATGCTGATTATGTAAAGCAACATTGACTAACTACCAGACCTCTATCTCACCCTATCCTGATATACAACATTGATAGCACTCTCAACAAAGCAGGCTCTATTTGCTCTGTTGTAGACTTGGTGTTGCGCTATTGTTCTCACTCTGAATGTGCCACTTTTGCTGTCACAGGGTTGGGGAAGCAAGATATGATCCTTGGGTTCACTTGGCTTTGAGAGCACAATCCTAAGATCAACTGATCCAGTGGTGAGATGCACATGAACCGTTGCCCCCGACGTTGCTCTACATGCGCTGAAGAAGCTTGAAAGGAGCGTAGAGCATTGGTCAAGGAGCGTGCTGCTATATGCACATGTTGTGTAGAGTATCTCCCCTTTGCTGACATTGACCTGTTGGATCCTCCCCCTTTGGCATTCCCTCATAGAGAGGCTCTTTACAAGGATGACAGAGGTGGGTGCAAATTCCTGCAGGAAGATGGATGCAAAGGCAAGTTTGCCAGCGCTCTGGACTCTGGGTCTCCAGACAAAGCTATTGAGGTAAGTGATAGGATCTATACTGTTACTTTGTATGCTCCAATTAGCATGGCAGAGTGGGCAAGCTAGACTACGTCCCAACATCTGGCCCAGACATTCACGGCCAACTCCCAGCCAAAGCCCTTTTGCAGCACAGTTCCTCCTCACCTCCATGACTTTGAAGACGTGTTCTCCAAGGCGTCGTTCAACTTGCTCTCAAAGCGCAAGCAATGGGACCACGCGATAGAACTTATTCCTGGCACACTTTGAGAGATGCCTGTCTTCCTCAGCATCCACACATTGCATATTTCAAAAAAACATTTCTTTGGTTGCAATCAATCCTTCCAGGAAATGGCTTGCTTTTGATGCTAAGAAACTGGGCTAGTATGATATAAAAACTATTGGTGAGGTTGTGTACAATGCAAACCAAAGTTTTCTAAACAAGTTCCTGGTGTATAGAAATCTGACATAGGGAGTACCTTTCTTAATCTTCCAGTTCACTCGCTGTGGCAAATTCAACATGTAGCAAACATAAATAAAATATGATATTAATCTAGTTACTTAACACATCCCATCTCAATCAAAGAACCATAAGCAAGCTCAACTCCTCATTCTACAAGATATATTAGGACTTGATGTCCATGGAAGGGAAGAAACATGAATTCAACTTCATCAATACTCCATCAGTGATCACACCATCCTCCTTTTTCAAACTTGGCAATGTTTGTCTGGCCATCTCAACTAACTACTAAACTGAAAGAGACAGCTCATATAGAAATCTATCAAAGCAATGATCAATAGAAACTGGTTAATTATTCCCAAGGCAATGGAGGTCCATCCTCTGGAGATGACACAGTGAAAGATTAATGCCACCAATACAGTCTTATGGACAGACACCAGTCTAAAATTAGACATAGCACTCATATAGATAGGAAATAACTTCACATGCCAATATCAAGTATTTAGATGTGTATTCAAAATTTTGATATATTCTCCCTCAAACTTACTGCAATATTATCAGCAATTCTTCATATTGCTTTTTTGGCCTGGCTTGGCTTAAAAGCCACCAGCTAAGCCTGGCTTGAGGCAGCTCTAGCCCAGATATCACCTAGGCCAAGCCAAAGCCCCCAAAGCTAGCCTAGCTCTAGCTTAGCTTGGCCTAAGCCATGGCTTCTAGCAACAGAATACATAAAATTTTATAAAGAGTTTAAAAAGAAAGAACAGTGTAAAATAGAACTCATATCAACAGAATGAAAGTTGCTGATGATTCATTTAGGCTCTCTATGCTGTATCTGTGAGATATATATATATTAAATGGTTGAGTACATACCATGAAAGGATTCTGATCTAGATTCAATGCTTCTACATTGCTTTGGCATAGAATAAAATTACCTTGTGAACTGTTAGGAGCTGTCAGTTGAGTCTGAATGTGATTCAAGCACTATTTTGCAGCAAAATTCATTGAATTTTGCCAGCATTCACCCTCCTTGAAAGCCATTACCTAGGCTAAAGTTGTTTCTAAGCCGCCTCCTCTAGCCTAGCTAGGCCAAGCTCAAATATGCCTAGCTTGGCTTGGCTGATAGTTTGAGGCTGGGCCAGAACATCACTAGTTGCTCCATCCAATCATCTTTCAAAGAGATAATCAACCTTCATAGATAGCCTATATTTGTTTGAGCTGTGGCAAGCATAATCATCAATTCACCTTAAAGTGAGTAATACCATGGTGAAAGATGACTTCAGGATGATATTTTGGCATCTGTTTACTTTTGTACAAATAAAAACAAATTCTGCTGACCATATCTGCCTTTTTGAGCCTTTTTGAGATTTACTACCAGCAAAATAGAAAGTATGCTTTAAAGTGTGCTGAGCAGATTGTTAAAATGAAAGAGAGCGCTCTGGACCCCAATAGAGCTGAATGAGCTAGAGGTACTTACATTGCATCTACAGGTTTACCTCATTGAGAAATCCACTGCAAGTGAATATATGGATGAGATGGCTAACATATCTTTGATGGCTAATTCACATTACATCTTGACATTTGCAACTTTGATTCAAGCTGTGACTATGCTCATTAGTGACAGCATAGCCATGCAACTGCAACAGAAATGGATTCTATTAATAGTTGAAATGCCTTACTAGTAAGTACTTATAGTATCCTTCTCTCAACCTTTGTCTATTTGACTCTTCAGGCATGAAAATTCCCACTTTTGCTTCAATTCAGTCACTTGTGAAGACAATTAACAGCCTCTCATCAAATTTGCCTTTGTATGTCAAACCTGAAGCAAAGGCTGATAAGATATGGAGATGCATTCAGAAGATGAAACGATGGTGCTGAAGAGCAAGGTAAAAATTTCTCTTGTTAGTCTACTCAAATTGGTATATTGATTTTGTAATGCCCAAATAGATGACAAGGAGGACATAGTTTTGAGGACATCAGAACAAAAATGTTCAATACTTTTTGATAATGACAGTGACCCTAAGAGCAAGATGCCTTGTATGTATTGTCATTATTTTTCTAGCATGTCAGACTGATTGGTGAAATATAGTAAAGAAGCCTTGCATCTCGCTTAAAAACCCATATTCAAGGTCTGCTTGTAAGTGATGACCATTGTTCTTAACTCTTTGTAACTAATTTATCTGTCCAATAGCAAAATAACCTTTATCAATGAAATTACAAGATTATAGTGCCATCTTAAAACATACCATTTTGTATGTAGGCTTCCTAATGTCTTGTTTCTATTCTGACTGTTCCATAACTTGACAGGGAAAATACTAAAAGTGGGTACAAGAAAACAAGCTTCAATCAAAGCTACCAAGTGACATAAAAAGCACAAGGCAGATGCAGAACATGCAGACCAAACATTGGATCATGATTTCAAGGAAAAGAAGCTCAAGGGCAGTACACAGACAAGGTTTTCTGTCAAGTTGCAATGGAGTAGCTTGTCACCACATTAGATGTGTTCAATCTGGGCTATTGGCTTACTATGGATGTCTGATATTAATCATTATTCAGCCCATCCAGGCCCTCAAACACCCTGATTTTAGACAAATTATTGATGTCACATTTGATCTTCAGGGATTCAAGGTGCTCAAGGAAGTCAGTCTGACTTGTGATGCTTGGCAAGCCAGAAACACTGATGGGTACTTTGTGGTAACTAGTGATGTTCTGGCCCAGCCTCAGGCCATCAGCTGAGCCAAGCTGGGCCTATTTGAGCTGGACTTAGTTGGGCCAGAGAAGGCAAGCCAGCAGCTCAGGCCACAGCTTTTAGAGAGAGTAAATAGTAGTGAAATTCAAATAATTTTTCTGCAGAATGGTAAGACTTACTGTTAATGAAGCACATTCATATTTCAGGTCTACTCATGGTATGCAGTCTTTTTGACCCCACCTTATATGTTAGCCCATAACGCTGTAGCATGTGGACAATGCTCAGCAAGCCTTTTCATTGGATTGAGTCTCAACCCTTGATTATGAGTACATTAAATAACTTTATTACATTTGTTACTCTTATCATTCACTCTCAGTTCTTAATCCAAAAGAGAAATTGTCATATTTTGTGAAGCACTTGCCAAAGAAACTTCAAGCCAACGTTTTGAAATGCATTGAGGATGTGGTAAGTTGTCTTATTGGTTGTCAATGTGCTTAAGAACAATTCCTTCAATTTAAAGATACTGGAAATGTCAATATGATTCAGGAGCAAAAATCATCAAAGGGATTGAATGTTCTATTATGTGAACTTAGTGATAATGAAAATCATGAAGATATCTCTCATATAGACAAGAATCTAGGTCTTAATCTGAATGTAGGGAAAAGAGGTTTAAAGATAGGAGCGAGAGATAGAGACATGCAAATGTAACTGACAAAAGATGTGTTAGACAGGAGACAACCAATTTCAGCAAGATATTATTTGATGACAACCATGTTGTCAAGGTGAGTACACACATCAATTTCACCATTCTTGATGTAGCAAGTATTCTATAGTTGAGTGAGAAGGTCAGTCTCATATATGGCACCTTTATTGCCATGAATTGATGCAAGCTTCTTCCAGACAATGGTGGCAGTAAGTTTGCCCTTTATTCAATAAAAGGTAGACTGATTGACTGTGCTGTAGATGATCTCATGGATCGTATTGACTCACACCTTAGTGTGAATGGATGAACACTAAGGTGCAGCTAAACTAAGCAAGAAAAAAATGAATGGAAATTATTACTAAATCTAGGTCCGAGTCCATTGACCGCATCTTCAACATTCCCTCTCAATGTGAACACAGATTACTTGAGACTGAGAAGTTCACAAAAACGCTTGAACTTCACTTGTGCAAAGGACTTAATGAAAATGTCAGCAATCATATCAAAAGTTGTAATATAATAGATTTGGACATGATGGGAGGAAACAGTTTGTCAAATGAAGTGGAAATGGACATCAATATGTTTGGTGCGTCCATGGAAAGTAGCATCTTTAGATAGGCAAATAGTGCCTTGCTTGTCACAATAAAGATCAGTAGGTAGAGATAAGCAATGAAAGAATGAGAGATTTCAGAGCAATTTATGAATCCAGATGACATCCTTAACGTGCATGAGTGCAACATATTTGTATTCAATGTTAGAGAGTGTGATGATAGGCTGTTTCTTTGAACTCCAGGAGGTTGCATCAAATCCAACAAAGAACACAAAGCTGGAAATAGAATGACAATGGAGGTGGGATGCCCAATCAGTGTCCGAGTAACCTGAGATCTCGAGGTCTTTTCCTTCCAGCATAAGTTTCATGTCTGAGATACCACAAAGATAACAACATATGTGAGTGACAGCTGTCATGTGAGTGGTTCAGGGGAAATTGAGGTACTGAGACAGAACAGAAACTGTGTAGTCATGATGGCAGTGTACATTAAAGAATCAATCATTTTGCAGTACCATGTTTTATCAGCAGGTGAGAGGACAATATGAGAGACCAATGGAGAGTCAGGAGTGAAATCAGCTCCAGATTCCATTGATGTGATGGCAATGCATGATTCCTTGAGGTCGAAGTGTTTGATTATCTGTTCAATGTAAGCTTATTGGCTGAGAGGTGCAAGCATCTAAGTCTCAGATGAGAGAAACACAAAGAAGCCAATTGATAGGACCTAGACCTACAACCTCAAAGCACTTGCCAAGCTGTCTTTTAATTAGAGAGGTGGCATTGGTGGAACTGCCGATGATTGTAAAGTCATTGGTGGCGACAGCCACAATGTTGTAATTGTAACCTTCAACTTTGTAAAATACAGCAACGTCAGCATGGCAAGCCGTGTAACCAAGATCTGTAAAAGTGGCAAAGACTTCTTTGTACCAATGGTAGGCACCTTACTTAGTCCTGTAAAGTGGGCGTTTAAGTCAACATGCAAGTTTGGAGTCAGGTATGTCCTTAAACTCAGGAGGTAAGTCATGGGATCGACAATAGAAAGGGGGGAATTGCATATAAATTATTTTGTCTTCTTTGAGGGAAGAGTTTAGATAGGTGTTCTTAATGTCAGCCTGTTCAATTGCCATGCTATATGAGGCTGCAATTGATAAGAGGATGCGAAGTGTGGTGGCATGGACGGTTGAGGCAAACATCTCAGTATAATCAACACCAAATTGTTGTTTGAAGCCTTTAGCAACAAGGTGTGCCTTAGATCGGACTATCTGGCCGTCAGTGCCACGTTTACAATGCAAGATGTACTGACAGGAGATTGTGTTGGCATCTGGGGGTGACCTGACAATTTCCCATGTGCTCAGGTTCTCAATTTGAGCAAGTTTGGTATCAATTGCTGAACTCCACTCTTCCTTCTTACTACTGCTTAACACGTCTTTGACAGACGGTACATCCTCGCTGGCAGCCAGTCAACAACTTCTTTAACCCACTTGGCACCAGAACCTTCGATCACGATGTCGCTCAGCTCAAGAATTTTGGCAATATCTGCGATGAATGCAGATTCAATGACGTTGGCAGTTTGGAGGTTTTTTGACATGCCTCTTCAAAGTCCTCAGCTATACTGGGCTGAATAAAATTGAGGGAGGCGTGATAGGGAGTTTTGGCAAGTTTTGAGGTGCAGGGAGTTAGGAGAAGGTGAGTTTTTGGTCTGCAAATTGTCTGAAGTGACTTGGGGCAATTTTGACAGGTCTTTGATGGGCTTTTTGTCAATTTTGGACGTGTTTCGGCTTGATTCAACTGGAGGTGGTCAGTGGATTCGGTCTTGGAGAATGTACTGTGGTCGATTTTCAAGGATTCTGAGGATGTTGACTGGGGACTGTCAAGATTGGATGGTAAGTCCCACTCCCCCTCAATCTGGACATTGTCTGGATTCAGGGACTGCATCCAATCCTTAAAGTACACATCTCTCTCCACAGTAACCCTAGCTTTACTAGGCCAGTAGACTCTGTATCCCTTAGATTTGTTGTCAATGCCAACGACTTTGCCTTCCTTGACTTTTGACTTGAGTCTTCCGGTTTTACGCAGCTTGATATAGGTGTGCTTACCCCACTTGCAAACCTTCGACATGTTGGGTGTCTTCCCTGTCGCCATTTGATGTGGCATAGCATTTCCAGGGAGTGAGCTTGTTGTTGTGCAGTTCCGCAACCATACCATGTGGCATTTAGCCTCTGCCCATAGGAACTTTGGGAGGCCCATGGCTATCATCATCATGCGAGCCCCTTTTTGACAATGGTGCAATTAGCTTGTTTGGCAACGCCATTGGACTGTAGGGAGTCGTGGACTCTGAGATTGTGGGTAGTGCTAGCAGCATTTTGGTGAGCCTTCATTTTGGCACTTGTAAATTCACTGCCTCTGTCGCTGCCATAGACCTTTACTGTTGCAGGACGGTGGACCTTGACCCATGCCTCATAGTCGCAGTAAGCCTTGAAGGTTTTGGACTTCTTGGGCAAGAACGTGATTCATTCCTTGCAGATATACAGGTCAACATGCATATAGGAGTACAAGTTTCCCCTGATGGATTTAACTTGTGCAGGACCTCACAGATCACCGACAATTTTCTCCCTGTAGTGCGTGTACACTCTTTCACTCTTTTTCGGAAATGATTGACGTTGTGCCTTGCCCTCAATGCAGGCCTTGCAGAATTTGGGCTTTGACAACATGTTGAGCTCAATGCCTGTGATGATGCCCTGGCAAACTGCCTCTCATAAGTCGCTATGGTTAATGTGCCCCATTCGACGGTGAAGCTCATTGATTGAAATAGACTTCGACATGACATTTGCAAAATGTTTTGGGGATGAGGTAAGTGATCCATCAGCACGATACAACCCGCGGATTGCAGGAACACAACCAATGGCTTGGTGATGAGGTTTTGGACTGCGGACAATGCACATCCTATCCTTAATGAGGAGGGAGCAACCGGCGCGATTGAGACACGATACTTACACCACCGTGAAGGCCATAGTGGGTGCATAGTATACCTTTTTGAGAAGAATGGGGACTGACTTTTCCCCAGCTTTCATAGGTAGGCAGATACACAGATCTCTTCTGCCAAGAGCGCTAAAGGTACGTCCATCGGCTGCATGGACAGACTCAGGATTAATTTCCTGGTAATTCAAGAATTTTTTGTGAGACGGTGAAAAGTGACTACTGGCGCCGCAATCAATGATGACACTGGCAGACGGAGAGACTGCATGGGCTTCATGGCTGTGCCCAGACGTGATGGCAAGTGCAACGTTATCGCCAATGTCATTGTCGGAGGCGTCAATGGTTAGGAGAGTGAGGAAAACATAGTTTGCGTCTTCTTCCTCGGCTTCAGCGGCATTTGCTGACTTGGACTTGTCCGCCTTATCTGTTCCTTTCCCCTTATGTGGTGGGGCTGGACAGCAGTCGAGTGGTGGGGGGTGAGTTTTCATCCTTTATAGGCTGTACATTCTAGTTGTTTATTCCCTCATTGCAGGTCACTCAAGCCAGGCCAAAGCCAGGGGCTTTTGGGCCAAGCTAGGCCGGAACATCACTACCTCACTCCTCATCAGCCTTTCATAGCCCTAGCTTCGTTGCCTCACTCGAAATTCAAAAGATGCTTGCCTCGGCAGCCGATAATTGCTAAACTCACAGATACCATGTACATCAAGGATAACACCTCATGCGACAAGCTGCAGAGGTTGACGTAAACGCAGGTTCCGAGGGTAAGGAGCGTTTTCGGAGGCCTCTGCGCAAACAAGCAGTCTTATCAGATCACACCAACTTCAGTCCAAGCCAACCACATGACACTTCACTTTCAAGTTTCTACGGTACAGGTACTATTCTATCTTACTCTTTGGCACCTCGTGTCTCCTCAGCCCAGCCGGAATCTTTCCCGCAATGGCCCAGGGAAAGGCTGAAATAAAAGACAACCATTGATCACATGGACGCAGAAGGGTTCGTTAATGTGGATCTTCTGCACTCAAGAGCTCCAGTAGCCATGTACCATACATGATATAATGAATGTATAATTGCCTATGGCCATGACCTTTCAACTAGTTGAATGACAATGACATCATGTTGACTAATTTACCCTCCCTATTGCTATTGTCAAAATCATCAGCAAGTTCATGGTAATCATGAATTTGTGAAATATACATACGGTTTTGAAGCATCCCTCCCACAGCGTTCAGGTTGCATCTAGTGTCGACCGTTACTATGCTATCCAAGTCATTCTTGCCGCGAACAACGGCAACGTGGAGTGACCTCTCTGTCATGATATCCCCCATAACTCCTGTCATTTTCGTCTTGGTGATTTTTCTATTGGTGAAGTTCCTGACGCTATTGTCAAGACTGATCACCGAAATCTTTGAGGTTGGGCTCGTTGGAGGTATGTCCACGTTTAGTAAAACGCACTGTGAATTCCATTCCGCCTTATAATCACGGGAGATGGTTCGTGTTATGGACCGTGTAACACACCTGGTTCCGCCAGTACTTGCAAGTAACGTTGCAACGTTGCCCGTGCGAGCCCTGGCCACTGGAAGATATGACGCCTTTCTTGACAGCTGTAAGTCGCTGTTGTGGATGGTTAAGTTCTTTACATTGCGCAGTACGGCAACATCAAGCAGTATGCTCGTCGAGATATCCCCTTTAACTGCCGTCTGAGACGTGTCCATGATCTTCATGTCGTCGCAAGAGTCTATCACCGAGATAACCAAGGGTTGTCGAACCACAGGGCGTCGTTGCCGCATGGTTGGATGTGGCGAGGGAATGATGACAAGACAAGATTGGAAATGACATTTTCTATAGACGCATAATGACTAACACACCTCCCCACATGGAAGGTCGGTTATAATGCCGACATCAGGATGAGACGGCCAGATAGTTGCTCCGTGAACGTTGATTTGTTGAGAATATCATTGTAGCCTGATTCATGTCAAATATAGGAGGTTCGGTCACACAGATCTATGTTCTATGTTCAATGTCATTCAAGTTCCCGGTCATGTTATGTAGTAGACGAGCCTCGTAGGCACCTCGGTGAAAGGCCAGGGTACACTTGGGGAGCTGTACTTCTGTAACTTCCATGGAGAGAGGCAAGGGGTGCTATAGGTTTCCCGTTGTAAAGAATTTCCAAGATTCCAACAGGCTGTGCATCGCTGGTGTTACGGGCAATCTAAAATTGGTCAGCGGTTGATTACTAAAGACAGGAGACTTGAGACCTTTGAGTATGGGCCGTTGCGGCGCACAGCAAATATTAATAGTGATGTGCCCGGCCCGGCTTCAAGCCGTCAGCCAGGCCCATCCAGCCCAAAGAAGACGGCCTGGCATTGCTGGCAAGGGCTTCGGCCTAGCTCGACTGCTGCAGCCAGGATCTATTTCTACTAGAAAAAGTGTGAAAGAAACATATCTTTGCACAACCGAGTCAAGTTCTCAAAATGTATACTCTCTGCTGTCCAAGCTCCTTGTGCTGGTGAGAGAGACGCGAGACGCGCGTTCGTGACTCATCGATCTCGACATCCGACAATGTACCATCTGGTTCGCGCCACTGTTCATGTCTGCATTCGATCTTCAGCTTTCCCATTACTTCTACCTATGGAGTTGGAGACCTTTCTTGGTCATCCTGATCTTTTATAACATGATTGCCTATGTACCGCAATCCCACTCTTGTGGCTATGTGCTTACTATTCTAGCCTTGTACTTCTCTTTGTCCGACGTACACGTACTACATAACCCCTGAGTTCCAACGAACGTTCGTCCATGCTTGAAGGTCTATCAATCTTCATCGCTCATCAGAAAGATCGATCTTATTCCTTTTACATTCTCTTCCTAGATTAAATTGAGGGTACGAAGGATGTTTATTCCTACCGGCTCCATAAACGACTTCGGAGCTATAAAATCGCACATCTAGCCGTCAAGGCGATATGTATATTACTAATGGATTCATGAAAATTCTCTACTCAGTTTGTGCATTCTGCACTCTTATTAACCAGTCAATCCATATCAAACGGAAGACCACTGCCATCTGACCACGGGAGCCTCCATTGGTAAGGCTATCTCCGCCATTGTGCTGGGTCAGCCTTTCTGGACGGGGAAACCAGAGAGAGGGGGCAGTGCAGAACAGGAAGGTTGCTGCTGCGTTGATTTCATCATTTCCTTGGGATAATCATCGACACTTCGATAATTATCCTGTCTACTTAGGCTGCTGCATGATAGATTTGACTAGTTAGACTCTTTCAGATGCCTGGAGAAAGGAGCTGGCACTTACCAAGAGACAGAAGAAGATAGGGACCTTCGAAGTTCGCCCCTGCATTTCAAAAGTGTCGCTATTCATCTGATATCATAGGCACAATCATGTGTATTATTCAGTCATATTTGGTGGGTCAATTCGTGCTTCATATCTATTTTCTGAAAGATCAATCACCATAGCCTATTGGCTTTGATCCATTGCCGAGGATGCCTAAGGATTGTGTGGGAATCGGGCGTGATACGATACATACCCACCAGGATCTTCGGAATTATCTCTTGACATAAACCACAGCTAATGTGTCTACAGGGAGAAGTACAGGCCGCCGGAACCTGAAGTGGAGTTTTCCCATTCGGGATATATGCGTTTCAACGAGGTAATCAAATATCACAGCATTTGCGCGTTCAAGTGCCGTCAGTTTCTGCTGATTTCGAAATATCAATCGGGGACATCTATGGCATTTATAAGGTCGGCCGCCGATGTAACGCCAGATAAACGATTTATATTGACGCAGCGCTTTTGCTGTTCACTCCGCAACTTTGAACAGAAGCTTTTGTTGGGCCCCTTACCAACGGTACAAGTAGAAGACCGCTTTTGCCGGGAACACATAGCTCTAGATCAGGATCTTGTCTACTCGTTATTCAAGCTATCATAGTTATATATAGGCCACTGCTCATAGTAATTCTAAAGCCGTGGATAAGAGGCAAACCGATTTGGTGATGCTCTTCCATCTCCAAAACTACACCTCCCAACGCAAAACGTTAACTCGCTTTATTCGTAGTGTGAAGTCGAGTTCTTCGTTGACTCAGTCTTGACCTAATTCATCACAAACCGATGTCAAGAGCTCCAGTGCGTTTTTCAGACAACGTCGAGCGTTTTCTCTATACGCCAGAGGGGTCAATCCCACAAGCCCTCAGTCACGATCTCTCTGAGCCAAGCCAGACAGAACAAGAGTTGGCGGGTAGTTCAGTTACTAACTATTCATCACATAGCCGTCGTGCCAGCGACTCTTCTCTCAATCGCACCTCGCCAGCTGCACACCTCAGCCAGGCAATAGATGGCTCTCCAGAGTACCGTGATGGTATTCATCCAGAGCTTAGAGAGCCATCTGCCGTAAGAGTTCACCTTGACAGTCCCGTTGATCCTGCGGCTCACTTCCATGAAGCGGTTAACAACGCTCCCGCCGCATCACCCTATGTTTCCTCGTTCATTATCAAGTCACGTTCCCTTCCTTGGAAGGTCACTATATCGCGTCAAGCTGGCTGCGTACTCACTGTTCATGACGTACTGTATGGGATCATGGTGTCCCTACAAAAGTCAGAGGAAAAGGAATTGGCCGACTTAGAACGGAGCGATATCCACAGGTTTCGAGAAATCGATGAACGAAGGAAGAAACGTGTTGAGGAAGGACACATGGATGATCCATCTGCTCGTCGCATTGATTGGTTACCTTTCGGGGAACGCATATTCCTGGGACTCTCCTCGGAAAAAGGATCGAAACCAGATTCCACTGAGCGCACCTTGAAGGTCATTTCTTACCATGTAGTCTATCTGACTCATCAACCTAACAGTTGTTTAGGTGAAAGACCTGTAGAGCATGTAGAATATCCTTCTATCATCATCTATTCTATCCTATCAGCCAGTCAGTGCCTTTTGCGTGGTATGACTCAGGTGTTGAAGTGGCTTTCGTTTGAAATTGACATCGAGTGGGATCATTCCCATTGCAGTTCAAGTAGGCCCACATGGAAAGTACTTGTCATAGTCATTTAAGCAATATGACTCTAACTAGAGGTGTAGGTAACTCCCTTCCCCGTCCCTCTTGTCAGAGGGTCTGGGGGGACACGCAGGTGTGTCTGCGTACGAAAAAAGGGAGCTAAAGCCACATCTGTAAGGACACGCTTGACACAATGAGACTCTGTTTCACCTTAACCAGCTTTGGTGACAAATCGATAGACTGCATATCATTCTCAGAATAAGTCATTACCTTTTGTGTCTGTTTTGTGGCGAAAGCGGCTGTTTTATGAACAGATTGAAAAGGCTGCTTGAGTACGGGCTAACAGAAAATGATTTTTTTGAGTATATGATGATATTCGAGATAAGCCATGGATGTTCACGACATTACCTTGCCTATAGAACTGGTTGCGATCATCACTGGTGTTCTTGATCAGAATGATGGCTATGAGTAGTGAGGCCGTCTTTCTGGAGGAATGGCTTAGTTGCGTATTAAAGGAATATAGCTATAATCTGGAGAGATAAAGGAAGGGGAACAAACCATGGTCTTCACAGTCATGAAAGGGAAACAACAATTATGCTTCATGAAGAGGGGATCGAGGTTAGTGGTGGGGATTGCCTGTTTCAGGATGCAGTGCTGTGGATATGAACCGTGTGAAAACGATGAATAGTGATAGGTCCTTCCTCTCAACCATTCTGTCTTCTAGCTTCTGGACAAAGTCTTAGGATGTTTCAGGATCGACCTCCCAACTAGGACCGCATGAGTGCGCCTCAGGGCATCAAAGCCCCATTCGTGAGCTCCGCATTTTGTTGTAGTACCCCTTCCACTCTTGAACTGGGTATATCCTCAGCACGCACGTTGTCGAGTATGGCGAAAGACGAGGGGTGATCTGGAACTCCAAAGGCAATTGTCTGGATGCCCAAGTATACTGAACCCGAAACACCCATTGGGAGTTCATCTAGGACTGGAAGGAAAGATAAGAAACGTTACCCACCCTCTGGTATGTCGAGACAATGTGGTGTACAGTGGCAAGGACATGATGTAGACCCTTCTAGCCATACACTTCTACAACCCTCAATACGGTCTCGACCCAGACCTGGCATACACGACACCTTCAGCGACTCGACGACTTTCAGCTCTGAGCTTGATGGCTATTCCTTCTGCGTGCTGCGCTAGGACTCACGAAACCTGTGCTAAAAAATCTGGCTCCTTGACACTTACCGACTGGAACTGAAGCTTGACGACGAGTAGATCTTCAATAGAGCGATGATACGACCAGTAAGGGGATTTGATCTTAAACCCGGTCGTCATACTGCTTTAAGACACTCGGTTCTCAAGTCAAAAATCATCTCACCTGGGATCTAGTGTCGCAAGGCATCATCTTATCAAGGCTATTCCCGGAATCTCAATCGTGTAGTATCGATGATCTGTTTGAGTTCCCTGAAGTGTCAGATCGACACATAGAGGAAGCCGTCAAGGCGAGGGCTTGAAACACCTGCTGGGATAATGTCTTGGGGTACAAGCATATACTTTGCCAACTGTTCTCACCGAAATGACTAACTAGTGAGGAAAGCTGATTCCACTCAGACTGCCTGTGCCCAAGCTGTTGTTCGTCTCGAATATGTACTCGCTTGGTTCCTAAGCTCTCGTGGTGTTTGATTGGCCTTGGATAGACTCTTTGTGACTCATACACAGGGGCGAAATTTCTCAGGCGCCCTGTACCCGCTGAATACAAAATGGTCAATCCACGTGAGTAGTAAACAAAAGCGTGAGTCATGGGTAGCAATACAAAGAAGATAGAACGGGAATCGACTACCGAGTAGACGCAAAGTTCGGTCCGAATGACTGGGTTGCCTCAGACATGATATCACATTCGAGGTAGTACTTCTCGATGTGCTATGGCCCTCGTGTTCCGGACGAGGGACTCCTCTTACAACCTATGTATGCGAACGTTGAGAGACGTCGAGATGCGTCGGATGTTGATATCTGCGTCCGGTAACCCTATTATGGGAATAGAATATAATGATGAGAATTTTTTGGACGCACTGAATGTAGTTTTACGTAGACAGATATCTAGATAGGCTAGTCGAGGGTCATCTCACCACACATCCACCAGGGATTGTTTTTGACATGGCCGCTGCAGTGCAAGGTGATTTTTAGCATCATTATCGAACAAGTCTGGGGGGAGGTCCCATAGAGCTGATATCGCATGCCAGCTTATTTCGGCAGAGAACGAGGGGATAGGTAAGTAAGCAGAGACTGGTGGAAGGAAGAATCAGTGGAGAGCGGGATGACACAATGTTAAAGTTGAGAGTTGACGGGAAATGAAAATATAAACGCTCCAAATTAGACAAAGTCGGAGTTACATCAGGAGTAGATCTCGGCAGAGGAAAGCAAGATAAAACGGATTTGGAATTGACTTCCTATGTGAATGATATCGCAGTATGAAGTACACGAGGCTCAAGTATAGACACGTTTCCTTGGGGCATGAGTCCCGTTCTGGCTCCCAATGATATTACTAGTCTCCTAGGGGCCAAGGAACACCAGCAAAATCGTTCATTAGGGGCTGTCGTAGGAAATCATTGATCTGGAGAGACAGAGGGAAGGTAACTAAGTAGGCGATGAGGATGCCGAGGCAGCTAGGAGATGCTGAATGAACAAGCCGGCCTGTTGAGAACCGAGAAGGAAAATTCAGATGCGCAAGGGTAGGAAAAACCTGCTGTGCGATATAGAAAGCAGGATGTCGACTTTGTCTGAAAACGAAGACACGTTGTGAGCGCTGTTTGTGAAGGGTGACAATATATATATTGGGACTCCGGCGATAACCGCCGGTTCTATGAGTGATCTCGTTCGTTTCAAGACCCTACCCATCTAGTATTACTGGCTTGATTGAGTCCGTTAGATACAAAATTGTTATGTATTGCATCAGAGAGCTGTTTACGATCCCCGTATACAATTCCAGTCTTTCGCCACAGTAACGATGAAATACACAGACCTCGGAGTTGTTTACACGTGGGGTACCTGACACGTGTCCTCTTGGACAGGTGTCCATCACATCAAAGGAAATATAAGGTCGACGCAAAAAGCTAGTAGTTGGGCCATTGCCCTATGAAAATATAATAGTATTTAGAATCCAAGAGCATCAATATCGTACTAGATGTGAATATGTCATTTCTTAAAATTTCAAGTAGCCAAAGAGCGTTGGTACTTGGAAAAAGTTTTGCTGATGAGTTACAAATCGTTCCGCGGAATGCTTAGTCATGACAGATTCTGGACCTTGATGGACACGACCTCAAGGGATACTCATTTCTGGACGCATCGTGGGTGGCCTGCTCTTCACGACTTCCTGTTGTCTCTAAAAACCGTTTTCCTGATGTTCAATACTGGTAAGTATTCCGCACTTCAAAAATTTGATAATTTTGGTTTTGCGCCTCACACGACGCTATGAACGACTAGTGTTACAATATTATCCGTACCTATCCCTCAACCTCTCCGATGTATGTGAGTATTTGCTGATCAGTAATACCTCTCCATATGTTAATCATAAATTGTGCAATATGTGTTTTCCTCCAAGATTATTCCATGTACTTCGAGATCGTTCGTGTACAATTTGCTGCGCAACTTTGATCAGCGCAATTAAGTGTCGATGACAACAAACTTACTTGGCAAAAAAAAAACGTCATCGTCGGCTTAGGATTGTGCGCCTACCTTGATGCACCTAACGCCTTCCATGTCGTCCGATTGTCGATCAACCATTCAACATTTTTCAATGACTTTGGGTTGAGATTTTCTCCATGATCGTTGCTCCCCGTGACGACCTCGATGAGCGAGCAGATAACGCAGCCAATAGTCACCTCACCATTATGTTCGGCCGGTTTACCTCGGACGGCGAAGGCTTTCCACTCAGTCCCATTTGGTATGTACAACCATAGTCGTTGTACTGGTGGAGACGTAACTCTCTTCGTTCTCAAGCTTTCGAACTCCGCCCAATTTGTCGTCCCGCGAGCGGTGAGTGCACTGCGTAATTCGGCAAGTTTGAGGGTGATCCTTCTGCTTGGGTTGTCTTGCAACGCCGTTGGAGGAGCGTTAGTTCTGGTCGGAACAGGTCGACGGTTGTCCGAGGACTCTAAGAATGAGTCGCCGTGAGTAGGCATCATTATGCCTTGTGCGATGTCGCCGTATAATGGGGTACTCCTAGCAATCGTTTCATTCATCGGGGGATGAATGTCCTTGCGAGAGTTTTTTGCGCGAATAGAGTGGCGGTTGCGAGCGTTGGCCAGACTGGACGAAGATACATTGTATTGAGGGTATACTGCTTGAGCGCCCTTGATACCGTCCGACTGTGTCGCCGACATGGAAGACCTGTGCGGAATCTCGGCGACGTGAACTTCATTCGCCCATCGAACACGATTACCGCGCCGGCGAGTTTGATTTGTTTGGTCGTCCTCGCGGAGTCCCAGTGCGTTGTTGGGATCGATATAGGACAGCGTACCGCCGTACGCGCCACTCTCCGAATCAGTACCATAGGTCTTCTTTTCGCCGTCGTCCCCTATTCCGAAATAGTTTACGGCATCATCGCCAGCGTCCTTGTCATGACGAAGTTCAGTTGTAGGAGACGTGGAGTGAACTTGCCCGGCTTGCACGCTCGGGCTTCCCTGTCCGCCGCGATGAGCTTGTGCATCGGATTGGTCATTACTGTCCCGACCGACATTATTCCCATGCGCATGGCGTCTTGCGGCAGTCGTGGAACGTTCTGGGTGCATCCGACTACTGTCATCCATGTCGGACTAATTATTTTTTTATCGTTCTCGGTATATAGTGCAGCAACGTCATCGAATGCACTCACTAATACATTTTCTGCTCTGCAGCTTCCGTCGGCCCACTTGCTTTGCACCATTCCACTTCTTTCGTTCATGGAGGATCGTGTTGCGATTGTGGGATCGGCGGCGAAGGCATGGCGCGCGTTTCTGTGTCCAGCAGCTCCAGAGGACGCAGCCGCCCTTCTGGTATCGACTGTGTTGCGGGTACCGAATGGATCTGTCAACGTTAATACTATGAGTTCCAGGCGAGTTGGTAGTAGAGCGGATATGCCAAAGTGAATTGGTAATCAGACTCACTCGAGGTGATGATGTCTGGAGCGATGTGTAGGTTTTGACGCAAGCCGGAGACGGATTTTGCATAGTAGTTATCACTGTCTGGTGACAAGAAACGTTAATATAATCCTTTTTCTTGTGTTGCGAGTTCAATTTGGCCAGACGTACAAGGGTTTTGACCAAATTGGCTAAATTGTGGCCTCTGACGGCCGTAAGAAGGGTTCGACATCGTTAGGTGAGCTTCGGATAGTTTTTTGCTTGAGTATGACCGGGTTAAAATGTGTCTGCTGCTCATATATACCTTGAAAATTTGTTTTTGGAGGAGTCTCCGCAGGCGTATGTATGGTGGATGGTCGACGACCGGAGTCTGAAATTTCAAGGTCCGTTGGTGGTCAAGCCTGTCACGATGCTGTGCGCTGGACAGAATTCAAATACATGGTGTGTAGGTGGTGTGGTGAATATATTCTTGGTTGCGTGGCTGTTCCTTCACACCTTATGCAAATGAGGAGTAGGATTTCAGGCTGGTTTGAAATTGTTTCATCATCACAGTACGGAATCCGAATAACTCCAATCCCTGAGATTATTCCTTGATTCTATCTGCAGTTCAACCATAGCAGACTCGAAGATTAATACCTAGATCCTATGTGAAGCTTTCTGTATGGCGTGTTGAAGAACTGTTCCACGGATGTTACTCTAAAAAATTCCATCCCATTGATCTTCCATCCTGTACGACTTAGATCTCATCGTTCCCATCGACAACAAAAACATTATGGAAACAAAACACTTCCTGAAGGAAACTTAGGAAAGGCGCTGTGGCGTAATATGTCGATCCCAATCTACACGCAGCTTGTATCCGATCGCTTGGATTCGGTAAGATCACCGGCCGATCGTGATCGAGGAAGAACCTTTAACCTCAACGCTTTACGAGCCTCTTACGATGCCGTGTCAAAACCTTGATAAGTACGTCCGGCTTCAAGCCGCGAGGGAAGGTAAAGTAAAACGCCACCCGGCAAGGCGAACGAAGATCAGGTGCCTTGATCTGGGCAGGAAACGCATCCCTAATCGGTAGAAAAGTGCGTGAGCGTTTCTACAATCAACTTACTCTTGATGTTGCCAAACTTGGAAAACGTTCATAGACATGACCGTGGTTACGAAAACAATGAGGGATTTGTTACATAGGCATAGATCTGAGTAATAACATCCAAACCATTTTGTGGGCTAAACAAGAAGGTATATATCAAATGAGAAAACGAAACGGTATATAAAGAGTGTTTCTGGATGTGGTGCGGAATGGGTATTGGCGTAATGTCCAATGTCTATACATGGGATCCCAGCTCACCAGTGCTCTAGGTTCCTTTATCCTTGACCTGCACCATGTCTCAGAAAGGATGATGGGACACCGGAGATGAAACGATGTGATGATACCTTTAAAATCCTTTTCGTCACGCGGTCCTTGTCTGATTTTTCTGTGGAGAGTCCTACAAATATACGCTCGTTGGAGGGTAACCAGTCGATTCCGTGAGCCCATCCATTGGGATCACGAACCCTTCTCCTCCTGTCCACCTCAGGGTAGAGGCTATGTGCAGGTTGAGACTGCCATAATTGCCGCAATTCTTTGAATTCCTGGATCTTGGGTTTCTGAAGATCGGAAATAATACCCGACAATACCTCTCCTACGGTAGGAGAACGATCGTCTTGCCTCTTGACAATGATTTCCCAGGGGAACGAGCGGGAAATGATCTTGAAGGTATGAGTTAAGCTTGATGTTGCCGGGGCATTGACAATCGAAGCCTCGAGCAAATCGTTAACATTGAGAGTGCTTGCTAAGTCAAGTGCAATCTGGGGCTCTCTCAATGCAACGTGAATACCGTCAACGTAGGTATCATCATCAACATTTGGCCCGCTATATGAAACGACGTTGATCGGTTGAGTGAGTTCAGCATGGGAATTGGCATCGGAAGCCAGCATGGATATCGATGGAGAAGTTCTGTCGAGAGGTTGAGGACAAGTTCTCCTTAAATGGACATGCTTACTGCTCTAATTGTTCTGGTGGTCTAAGGATGAAATCGTGGAATGGGTCGAGGATGGAAGGAACGTTGTCTTTCTATACCGAAACGGCGATCTAGTCCAGTTACCGCCGTTGGGGGCGTCTTGGCTACAAGGATATAGCCAAATGTTCGGTCTGCTACCGAGGATAGCGTCCAAAAACAAAGTTCAATTACTGCAAATGGAAATGTGCTGTTGCGCGAGTTGCCCGAAAGAAGTGCGCAGCTGGATCTGTCACATCTTAGCTTGAGTCACTCTTTGTCAATTCCTTGGGAACATCTGGGAATATCACACAACCGCGTCAATAAGTAAATGTATGGCCTATACCGAGCTACCGTCACGCAGACTTGGCTCTTAGAAAGCCGGCGACACATAGGAATGGCATTAATTAAGGTGACGAGCGTCGAGAAGTGAATTGTGAGATATAAATATATTTATACGCACGGGGGTTGTAAAGATTGCTTGCTTTCACATAAAGAAATCAAATTTAGGATGGCCATAGCAGATGTCAAGCGGAACTAAATATGCTGAACGTATACAAGAATTTCTTCGATCTCCGTGTTGCCAAAAAGCAGTTGTTGATAGCCCCTATCCTGTTTCCATAGATTTATGCCCCGGGTGTCTCTCCGAGTCGAGCTTACGTTTTTAAGCGCCCGTTACTTACTAAAAATGGCTACCTTGGATGTAACAGAGTGATTACCTCATCGTTCCACGGTACGATCACATCAAAGTTCTGCGAACGTCAAAAAACACTGGAAGGCAGACGACGGCAGTCATTTCTTGTATCTAGAGACAGGTTGTATGTATCCCATTGGAATTCGGCGTCAGCAAAAGCGGTTGACCGAGTTAAAATGTCCCAGGGAGTGACGCCCACGATCGAGCTGTAAGAGAGATTCATGCCCCCTTGACAGAAAGAATGGATTAATCCGTACGATAATATCACTGGATCTAATCCAACTGGGAGCTAGGCAGCCAACTAGTGAAGGAATGAATGGATGGTGGAAGGCGAGTTTGTATCCATTTTTGTGGCAATAGCTAACGATATAGAGACAAGAGTCTCCGGTATTGTAAGCCATGGTTTGTGCTGAGCAATTGGAAACTAGTCTTTGAAGTGATGTTCAAGTTTCACCACTCCTCCCACTTATAGTCCGGATGCCGTTCGACGGCAAGGGATGTTACCTTGGAGAATCCACCGCTCGTACATTTATCACAAACTTCGACCTCAAGCCGAAGATCACAAATATGGTATTGGGACGCAACGGTGATGCGGGAGGTTGGGTCTCATCACTCTCGGCCTAAAGGTATCCAAGAGGGATTAAAGTATGAAGTGGCCTTTGTCTCATTCGATAGGGAAGGACGAAAACCAATCGATGGATAAAAGCATCACCGATAGGCCTAACACTAGGGAAGCAGAATCCTCCTGACCCATCTGTCCTCCGCCAAACAACTCTTCATCCCTTGCCTTGAAAGACGCCAGCTCTATCGAGATAAATTCCGGCGAACTCAAATCGCTCGTCATTTGAAACGAAATTTGATAGATTTGCTTATGTATCAAAACGATGAATGTCTGGAGTGGAGAAACCACGATGATCTTCAGAACGGAAACACCAGCATGAATCGACGTGTTGACGCAAGAGTGCGCATAAGTCAGCGACCGACGGAGTAGGAGAACTTCAGTAGATGTTTACGAAAATGGCCCACGAGCATTGACGAAAACGGTGGTGCTGGGTGCTGAACGAACTTAAAAACACGACCGGAAGTCAACGGTGCATGCAAACTCAAGGACCAGATCTTTCCCCCTATTTTATCGCCATGAGAGCCACTCCGTAATGCGAACTTAATGAAGTAGACACCGGGGTGATCAATAACCACAGTATGTTGCCTATGATATGAGAAACCGGAACAGTAGCAATCCACCAACAGAATTAACAAGACTCGGGCTAGCATCAATCGAGTTTCCTTTAATCACTTGAGTCGCGCTTGATCATTGTGGAGGTAAGAACCTCATGAATCGCTTTCATCCCATTGATGGCAAGTCCAATGTAGATTGAAGAGACCATGGTGAGATTGATCTGAGAAGGACTAAAGACTATTGCCGTGCTGTGGCCAAGATCCAGCCTATGCATCGTACTGCTGAGCCGACACTCAACTCGTGTAGTCCTTCTATATCCAGAAATGCCCTGGAACTAGAGCAACAACACATAGAATCCTATTTTCTCCGTATGCCAGGACACACAGCAAAATAAGTGAACATTGATGCAAACCCCGCCCTTTGAAAGATGAGAAATGTTGTACCACTCACAGCGAGTCCCCCCTGGCTTAAGGCCTCCTGATCACTTTCAGCACCGTCAATCGACTATCCCTGATTTACGGTAGGCCTGAGTCAACCCAAGAGCACAGGTTTCCTCTATGTGCGGACGGCTCAAGTGCGACGGCTCAAAGGTGCAGGGGATTCGAAGGTAAAATGAAGGAGTAGAACTAACCACACTCTGTACAGAGGGGGATGGGGGATGGAGTTGGATGGAGGCAAGAAGTCGGAGGAGGAGGAGTATCTTATACTGACGGTGTCCCCGATTGGAACGGTCAGTTCATCATGGCATCCTCGTGTTTGTTCCAAGTTTGATACTCCGCTCGACGACGTCTTACGAGCCAGAATAGGTAGCAAGGACTTAACTCCAAACAATGGTCGAAACAGAGAACTGGCATCAAATGAATCGAAGCAACGCTGACACAATCCTACCTCTCCACTAGACCATCAGAAGCCTCGTGGATCTCGGTTGCCTGCCTCCGGTAAGAACCTTGGTGCACACGGTAAATAGCAGCTGAGTGATAGCGAACTTACTCTGTGCGTCATAGGAAGTTCTAGACGGGTCATTGTGGCTGGTCAAACTGCTCCTCCAAGTTCGATGGCCCTTCCGTCATCTCTTGGTTGTCCCGGGAGGAATGACAAGCAAAACGCTGAATGTCAACGACTTCGCCGTCTGCGGAGGAACAGGGAGACTCCCAGATCCCCGTTGCCGCAGCCATCAAATATAACACCACAGGCTCATTTTTCCCATGTTTCTAAGTCTGTCATGATGATTTTTACTTTCAACAGTAGTCGTCAACTATTTGCGGACGGAGTTTTGAACATGGACGTTTAGAGTACCAAGCATCCTCAGGTTCCTATTAATTCAGCATTTAGGATTCACTTTTGCTTTTGCTCTGGTGTGGGATACAGGTACACCCAATCGCTTCCAGCTTTGAAGTTCAGATCCGAGCAGATTCATAACGGATTCTCGTGTCCTATTTGAAGACTTGTTGTTCGCCAGAATCGTCCCTTCACGAGCAGTTGCCATTACTTTATGACTAGACAATGCATCTTCCTTTGCTGTCCCTATCTCGACATATCTTGTGATTTATCTCTCAGCTTCTGCTGCTTTGGATTATGATCAGTGGAATACGACCCAGACGCGAATTACCAATGCTTTCGGGGGTTACTTAGGATAAATGGAGACCCACACAACTTTTTTTCAAGGCTTTTCTTCCCTGGCCCGAGCCTTGGTTAGATTTCTGCCAATGATGTCTCATTACTCGACCTCATCGGGCCGGGTCTGCTGATCTTAAAGTTGGCTTCTCGAATCATTTCACAGGCTGATGACACATGAGCGAGTCCCTTTGGTATTCCGAGATCTCCGAGGTGACACTCTGACTATATATCGTCGACATCTGTGATCAACACCCCATTCTCTGTGACGGCATGACGCACAGCACTGGACCCACCACGAGGCGGTAAATATTTGTTGAAAAGACATGAATGAAGCTCTGTTTAGGGCCGCCAAACGCTGTTGAGTTTTTATGCTCTTTAAAAACATGCTCGAAATTCGAGGGGCCCGTATCCGATATCAACGGAGGCACTCATAAATGTTACCGATAACTTAGCGACGGCGATAACAAGAAAAATTCTCGAAGAAAAAGATCATAAACACTGAAGATCATCTGAAATTTAAGAGCGGGATATCAAAGCGAGGGAACATGTGCACTGTCAGGTGTAGGGAGGTGAGCTGGAACGGCCTTTCTATTGAGTTCTCTATTTAGATCGGGTTACTCATCATAACGGTCCGTCTTTGCATTGGAATTGATTCGGTCAATACAAAGGAAACCTATTTGCGATTGTAGATAAATCCCGCAGCCAGGGTGTTAAGAAGAGATTAATCAGGGGTGAAAAAGTATTCTAACAATCTGTATGAGACAAACATATCGACAGAGTAAGCATATCAAGTACCTAGATGTAATCTCTCAAATAAAATACCCCAATTACTGTTCGGAAATCATTTGGAGGACTGTAAAGGATGGCTCGTTTTCGATGGCTCGTTTTTTTTCTCCAGGTGTCTCCACAGATATTGATCCCGTGAACCGTTTTATACTTCTTCTATCGATCTATGGATTCTTAGAACTACCTCAAGGCATAGAGTTTACACAATCCGCAGACGTTGATAATCCAAGATCGGACAAGCCTCTGCCTGTCCTCATCGGTTGGCGTTTGGACCTTCCGTACCTCAGTGTGTTTCATTTCCTGCCGGTCACAACTCGTGGTAGTACACACGCACCTATGGCGTCCCCACATCGTTTTACAGCCCCTGAGATCTCACAATACATCACCCCATCCATATGGATTCATTGTCCCTGTCGGGATAACACTGATAATTTTGAATGGAAGCCAGGAAAAGACAGTAGATATGAGGTATTCAATTTGATCCAATGACGAGTATATTTAGGTTCATAGCGAGAAATTGATCAAACGTGTTCCAACTTCAATTGCTGTACAGTCAGTTTGTGCAGTTCCATTTTAGATATTACAATCTGTGGTGTTGGTATGAGCCTTTTGCTTTGCAACTACGTGGGTTATGGAGAGCCACTGACCTCGATCCGGGTGTCAAATACGCTGACACGGTGTACATAGACCATCGCACGGAAGGTGTCTCCACAAAGGAATGAGCGAATCTCTTTCCAGGGTGACATCGAGGCTTCGAATATCTGTCGACGCAAGTCGAAGGCATCGACAAGGATGCTTTAGTTTCAAAATCAGCATTCCGGGTATACATGAGATAGGCGACAGGATTACTTTGTCAAATCACTCCTGATCTTTGAAGGCACATTCACATCCATGCCTTCGAGGTGATCAACTTTGTCTTTTACTTCCTGTATCTTGACGTCCAGTGCAAGTATGGCGTTCCTTGGTCTGGCGGTACTGAGAAGCGCACGAGTGGCAATTGCGCCGCACACAAGGGCGGTCCCAATGTATGCGACGCGTGCAGGTACAATAGAAGCAAGTGCCGACCAGAAGAAAGACGAGGTCATCGAAGTAGGGCAGATAGTGGTGACAAACATCTCCCTCAAGTAGTGCGCTCGAAAAGAACTGCTGTTCGTTGTCTTATAAAGATCTTGCAGATCCTGACTCT
Organism: Termitomyces titanicus; assembly: GCA_017657335.1. NCBI lineage: Eukaryota > Fungi > Basidiomycota > Agaricomycetes > Agaricales > Lyophyllaceae > Termitomyces > Termitomyces titanicus. The sequence goes on along the minus strand of JAGGAX010016697.1, from coordinate 20,159 downwards.
CAGTGAGCTTTACCAATACTATCGACGCAACGGCGATCAACTATCGAAGACATAAACAGATCATGTGAGGTCGGCTTAGATCGAGAAATCTCGATTTCAGCTGGAGGATAGGACCTAAGATCTGTGCATCATTAGGTTGAAAGTACCGTGGACTGCTTCTGTTCACACAGGTCGTCCAAGATGATATGTTTGTCTGGTGCTCGGGTTTCGGGAATCGGACCGAATATACGACGTAAAACATGGTATTTTGGTCCCACTGTCGATTGATTTGTCAGTGGCTGCTCCACGGTATCCTTGTGACGTGTGAGGATGTGAAAGAGGTCTTCTTGTATAACAAATGAAGAGATCGATCATGGAACAGCAATGCAGCGAAAGCGACGAAGATTCGTATGATGAATACTTAAGGTAGAGCACGAACATCACATGAACTTAGATTTTGTGTCCTGATGATGTGATACGTGTCCTATAGCGCCTCATAACGATGAGACGTGAAGTGTCCTGGTTCTAGTTTTGGGAACACGGGACTCCGCATGGCATGTTCGCATCGACGTTGAACGTAGTGAAATCTACCCGCTCTTGTAGAGGCTATGTATTTCATTTGTAGAAGATATAACAAAAGCTTCTGATTTCTCTTATTTCAGTGTAACCCGAACATCATAGTTGATTTCGCAAAACAAGGTAATTTCAAGTTGTTGTAAGTGAACTTGAGCGCTCTCAATGTTATCTTCTAAGTTTGTTCTTTCTCATTAAGTAGAGCTCACATCAACAAATCCCGGAATTAACGGCGTGATTGTCGTAGCCAAACGTGTGAGTGTCTAGAACGCTTGATTTTCGCTCTATGTCACAGGTGGTGCAAGAGCTGTAACTTGAGTAAGTATTGGGATTGGATCTACCTCTGGACTCCCCGTACGTCAAGCTGTTGCACACCAAATTTCCTTTCCTGACCAGGTCTTACTTTTGCAGTGTTGTGTTCTATGGCGTCCATATGCCGTTTAAGATGGCAGTGAAGCGCTGAACCGTTGACCGCAAGGTCGACTGACTGCTCACGTCCGCATAAAACGTCGCGAGGATAGACCTTTGAAGCTCAAGCTCAATAAATGGAAGAAGGGGCCGTCATACTATGAGCTTTTGGGAGTTTTACCAATTTATATCTTTAACACAGAGGTGACCGCATCCAAGAACCTGATATGTACTCTACTGAGACATCGAAAAGGTAGAAGACAAAGGAAGAATAATGTGAGTCACAGATTCGGACCGACTCAGCTTTCTGATGGAAGGTGTTCATTGTCAACAGATTGTTAGCTGGTGAGCATGATATTCAGACCACAGGATCATGCCGAAGTGGTCGGAATTGCCGGCGGCATACTATCAAGTGGCCTCTCGTACCTTTTTTATGTAGAAATTGTTTGCGCCCGGGACTCTCCCTCATGTAAGTACCTGGGTCGTTATACGCATTACTTTCATCAAGGTGTCACTGAACCTTGTTTTTCAGCTATGTTATCAGCATTAGACTTGTTTGCTATACAGTACACCTAGTTACCATTTCTGACCGATTTGTTTTACATTGGCATTATGGCCTTGTCTTGTGATCAGGATCGTAGTTTCTGTAGGCCGAAGCACCGAAACCATGGCCCGGGTTGCTCGACTGAAGATATCTAGCATTTGTAAATAAAGGAAAGCTTGCGGCCGCGGGCCGCACATGCCTGCACTGTATGTCATGTTTATGATGGAGCCGACTTTCTCGAATCTCAGGTTTACAATTAGAAGCAGAAACTATTTAGATGACATCTTAGCCTTGTCAGTGACATTCAGATGGACAATGGGAAGCATTTCTGCCGCAATTCCGTCGGTCCGGATGAAGTTTATTCAAGTTCATGCGTGCGAAACCTTCACCACTCAAAATGCTTATCAAGCTCTTTTAGCATTGGTACTGACATATTTCATATGGAAAGGCCCCAAGAACCGGAGCTGTGGCAGTGCCCATAATTCCGATGATAAGCAAAGACAAACTTTACTGGTTGTCTTCCCGCACAAGGGTAGGGTGTGGCAAGGGTGTAGCTGCTACGCCTACACCTCATCATATGTGTAACGATGCTTGCCTATGGAGTTATTGTACGATACCCCGGCCATCAGACTTTCAATTTGGCATCTCTGCGCCATTGGCCCATTATAAATGCCAAATCTACTTCCAAGTTCCAATTCTGAATCACCGTTCACGAGCCACCTTTTTATCAAATCATACCATCTCAGGAGATAATGCCTGTAGATCGATACGAAGGCATGCTATGATACTCTCGATACTACCGTACCTGACCTCTGATTTTGTAAACTAAAAGGTGCTTGAGAAGTGCGCTTCATCTTCCACTCCCTTGTCTCTATGGAGGTGTTTATTTCGTCATCTCTACCACAAACCCTAGACCTAACCCGAACAAAGGCAGACACGACTCAGTGTATAGGCAAGATTTTCCTTTTAAGGTCCTTACCCTTGCTTGGGTCTTGATGCTCTAAGCTCACGGTAGATAAGACCCTGTTATAGGTGGACATCCAGTAACCAATTTCATCTCTGAGCGAACACCGAAAGGCCACTGAAATGTTGCACGTATTAAACACAAACAATCGTTTCACAACTTGATTCTTTCTCCTGTGCTACAGCGTCGTCTTCCTCTACATGTGCGCGGTCATCTCGAACCTGCTCTGTTGCTCTCACATATCCTCTTTAGATACAACAATAACAGTACGGATGACAATGCTGGTAATCGTCAGTTCGGCGTTGGCTCAGGCTCAGACATCATCGACGACGACGACGAAGCCACATCTGACTCCTCTGTTCAAGCACGCTGCACTAGTCGTCAGTGCCAAGCCACGCGAACGTTTGCTTGCCGCAGCATATCGTCGCAATTCGATCCCGTCGAGTTGTTCCCACTGCCAGCCTCAGCCTCCGCGACGCCGCTTTCACGACTAAGCGCCTTAGGCTAGTTGGTGTCAACGCCCCAGGTACGTTAAAAAACCCTCCTTGAAATGCTATTTCTGAGTGATAGTTATCCCAAAAAATTCGTGGAACGCATACCTCAGCTCTGTGTTTCGTAAGCGATGGATGCTTTTCTTTTGATCCTGCGAGCTTCGTCGTTGGTGGGCCGCGATGACGTGGCGGACATCAGGTTAAATAATCTCTCCTTCAGCCAAGGTAAACATACCTCTAAACGCATGATGACTAGATCCACCTTTGCATTTCCTATCTCTCGCAAGTAGCAGGGCATGATTTAACAATCAAGAATGGTTTACTTTTATGACCACGGAGTCGATTGTACGTATACTTCCTTGTTTGTTTCAGCCCGATTTATTTTCGATACTAGCTTTGTATCCAAATCTCCGAGGTATTTCCCTCAATCTATGACGTCAGCGGCGTTATGAGAATCATGGTGAATCGTGCCCGTGTTTTGGTTGTGATCATCTCCGTCTGCCCTTTGATGGTACGAAGGACGAGATTACCTTGAGTTAATTTGTACAAAATAGGATGGATCTCCAGTCGTCCTGCTGGACTATTTGTATCATTACTGACTCATTCAAGTACGTAGAGCCGTCGCATACCACATTTCCTTTTCTGATATTTGTTTTCCATACGTAGTCCGTCAATGGTCTCTGCCAATCTCAGTTGTGACCAGAGCCGTGAGCATCGTGGATCGTCGAAGTAGAACTCTCTCACTCATTACTCAGTGCTCGGACATGACGTATGCTGTAGAAATACCAAAGGGGAATCATGAAGGGCTTGGAGCCTTTGATTCCGTAGCACCCGGAAGTTCTCGCGTCAGCTTCCTGGCTTCGTTAAACGATACATCATTCCCCTCATTCACTGAATATCATCGGTAACATTAGTCTCCAGATTCCTACAGAGCCCGATGGTTCCTGCCAATGAGTATGTGCCACGGATGCAATCGTTCTTTCTCTGATGACTCCCACCATAACAACAATGAATTCTGCACCACCTGCATCCTTTCGAACTCGATCTCATCGTGAGTGCCGGTATACCTTGAATCCATGTTAGAATGACCTCCATTTCCCAAGAACGTGATGCCGATTATTCCAAGTGCGTTAACGATATCACCGACGGTGACTACTGGCTCGGCCATGCTGGACAATGGGCAAACACGGATAATTTGCCCCGTCGAGGCGTGGCGGATAGTCAGATGCCCAACGCTTGGATCCGTCGCAGGCGCAGACCAGTGTTCCCGTTCTGCTTGAATCAAAGGGATGTCTGATGTTGTTCTCAATAGACGTGCCAAAGCAAGAGCGGAATGGAGAATTGGTTGTCCTGGTTCTCGAAAGTCCTGACTGAAGACACACGGTGACTCTTGAAATTGGTGGTTCCCCGATGCGGCAGACAGGCTCTCTCTCATAAATGTCTCTGGCACATCATATGATGGGAGTGGGATTATGCGATACAGGGAGCGTATATGAGAGGGAGGAGCGGTTCTCGGGATTATCGCTGGGGTCAAGATTGCGGGCACGGGGGCAGGATACAAGCATTGTGGAGTCGCGCGCTGTGTGTCAGAATACACGTCGAATGAGGATACCGGCAACTGCGTCCCCCCCATGTTTTCGTATAACGAATGTGTTGCTGGATGTCGATGAGCACTATGAACGACACTCATCTCTAGAGGGTCCTGGTCGTTCTTCGACTCTGAACAAGGATTTAGTTGACTAGGAAGTGATAATGCTAGGATGGTACGCACCCTGCTGCGGGGAAGACTGTGATGAGAGCGGTTTGGAATACTGCTGCATGTGTTGAACCGGGCTTCAGGAGTGCTTTGTGAGTGTGTATCATACGACTTTATCTGGTTAAAGCTTATGTTGACTTTGAAACTGCGATGACGATGGGACATCCTAGCCGGGGATAACCTGAGTATAACACACTGTGATAGGTTTCTTCGACAGTCCTTGTGCCTCATGACTTTGATCGTGTCGTTGCGGCGTCTTGATTTCATCGGGCGCTCTGGGCTAGACTATCGTGGATCACAGTTTCTGTCTTCCGATTGGCCTCTTCTTCTATACCCGCTCCAAAATGACATCATCAATTACTGACGAACAAGTCATAGGAACATGGAGGGCAAGAAAGCACTGTGGCTCCACTGTGGGAATAAGTCAACACCAGATCATGACACTCCATCACTTCATTCACATGTGAGTTGTAACAGAGACAATAATACACAAAAGCAGGATTTAATTGACCCTCATTCGATATATGGAACTGTTTTCTGTGCAGACAAAATAGTCATTTGTCGAATAAGATAAGTCTTGGTGCCGGAGACGGTCTTCTGGAGCAGAATCGACGACCTTCACAAACAAGGTTAATAACTTAAACGTGAATGTTATACATATAGACCTGCATAGGAGTTATCTTCGGTGACCCACCCGGCTTCCATAGCAACTTTATAACCAACTACTATCACACCAGCTGCTTTGTAATAAGAAGGCTCGGCACATATTCACTTTGGTGTTTGCACCAGGCCATTGGACATCCATCCATTCAATATTATCATGAAATCCATCGAGAATATCCCAGGCTAGGGCAGAGGGAAATACTTTGTGTCACTTCTTGCCAGGATGGCCTGAAACGAATCTCTGGGTAACGTGTAATTACAGATAGTATGTGTATAGTGGACTTAGTTCTACGGACTGTTGCAAGCAGCCCGAAATTCAATTCGTCACCGATCTTCTCGCATCTTACACACCCATAGCTACCACTTCCAGCGCGCTATCTGGTTCATAGTGTTAGGGTCTCTATAATCAAATTCCCATGTCAAAAGATTTCTTTGAGGTTTGTCATCAGTCTCCAGTCTGTTCTCACCAATTCAAGTATGTATCAACTATTGAGTAGTGTACTGTTGGCTTGGCTGCTAGAAAGGATGGGAAGAGATACATTTGATAAACTGGTTGAATTTTTGCACCAAATCCTATCTTGGATGGAAACTACAATGATATGTGAGGTATCAACTTGCAACCTCTCTCATTGTGTTATGGTTCATGGAGATCTGATCACCAGTCTTGGGTATGGCATATCTCTGGGATATGGTACTGTCATACTATACTGTTTTTGCATCACTAGAGCTCTTTGAGAGCTACGATAACAATATGTTGAATGGCTTGTAGAGCAATGCCAAGAAGTGATCTTCGATTGCCTTGAATAAGCTTCTGGCTTGAAGGATGATTTGTTGTGAAGAGGGGCCAAAGGTAGATTGAGAGGCTTATCAAGATCAGGACAAATTAATTGGAGTATTTCTGATGGTTTTGTTCTTAAAATAGACTGAATTGCATGTTTAGGCAAATATTCAAGCAACAGTAGATGATTGTATAGGCTTTACATCCTTTGAACCTGGCTGGCCTCCTTCAGTATGTGATGCAAAACTTTTCAAGCAGTCACATCTCTGGCAGCACGAAAATAAATATTTTATGAATGAATGCTACATTCTCATGGACAAAGGTATTTTCATATTACCTACATTAGAGAGGCTCTAATGAGAAAGCGCTTTGAAGATTATCCTTCGCCATATACTTATTACTGTTTGACCATTCAGCAAACTCAAACGTTGTAAAGCATCTGTTGCTGATTGGGAGCGGATGAAGGCCTTCAATCAACAAATCTTAGGTGTGGATCAGCGTAGAACATACATACATTTGGTCAATTGCAAGGTCACTTTCTTTCCTATGGTTCAAGTTCTAACAGATTTGTCTTGGGAGTTATGTCCACCGTCAGCAAGGAGACAAGAACAGAACAACGCTCAAGGGGTGGCCACCACAGTGATCTTCGTGTATTGGCATCCAAGCCCAGATTAACTTGAAAGGAACAGACATCAGGGCATGTGACACAAGCCACCAAACAAAATAGAGAACCGCACGTGTTCCTTGAAAAGGACGAATGACGTACGTCTATCGTCAGGCAACCTCCGCATGTCGACTCCGAGTCATCGAAGATCAAAAGTGGGTTTGATTTAGAGCCAGCGGTGGACTTTAATCGAGGAGTGAGCGGTTGCGAATGACGATGAGTGAGGCCACGGAAGGTTTGAGGGGCCTAAGTTCCCGGTCGGCATCCCGAAAGAGAGGAAGTTTTAGGACATAGTGGTTCAGGAGTGAGTAGCGAGGCGGTAGAGAGGGAGTCTCGGCGTGAGTAAATGGCTACCTCGGCAGTAGATACGTTAAACTAACTTGTTAGCAGTCGGGATGCGGATATGTGGGACAATGAGGAAGCATAAGATAATTTGGGAATCGAAGGCATACAAAAGAGCCTGCGGCGTCTTTTTGGCATCCCGTATGGTGTGCGTGAGCGCTGCGGTGTCAAGTCCCGAGTTCCTAGTCGAAGTATACACTGATGGGTGTCTGTGGTGACGTAGGTCAGCGTGAGGAGTCACGATGATAAATCAATGACGGTCCGGAGTTTCAAGAGGGACAAGAGTGGAGGTCGAGGGCTGACAGAGTGATTTGAGTCATGTTGAACGAGTGCAATAAGAGACACGTATCTAAGGTATTCGTAACATTGCATAGGAATGATGATCATATTCAATTTGATTGACTGGCGTCTGAGGAATAGGTGTGTGGGCCGTGGTGTGGCAGACGAACGTGAACAAGATGAGCTGTGAGAGACTGGGCCTATTTTTGTCATAGGAGCACCACGGGGTATGAATCAGCGCGTTCTCGAACTGTTCAATAGGAGTGGTGAGGTGGTACTGCGGTTCGGGGATTCCGTCAGGGATTTATAGTAATAATACCTTAATCATTGGACGGAGTCCCCACCGTGGGTCCATGTCATGAAGGACGACAATGACGGACTGACATGGTAGGGCACAATTTGCAGCTCCAAGCCGCGGGAGGTTGACCTAGTAAGCACGTATAGTTATGATCAGATAACGAAAGACGGGCGTCAGCGTGGCGCATATGCAGCATGAAAGAGCTACCCTCGGATCTGGAGCGTGCAAAAAAAAGTGGCGGATGTCAAGGGTTGATGTGGATGTGAAAGTGGCATGCTAGTAGCTGCTAGTAGACGTTTACAGGATAGGAGTGTACTTGTCACTAGTAGTAGATATTGAAATGATTGGCCCGTTAGCCGATTCTAATGACCATGTGATCAGCGAACCAAATCAGGAATAATTGTGATCAATCCGTTCTTTACAAAAAGTCTGATGTCGGCTATTCCTACATACAATCCTCTCTCCGTCTCTCTCCTTGCTCCGTCTCCCTCGCCTCACTCGTCATTGTTTCGCTGGTCATTGCTGGGGACCTTTATACCACGATCAGGACATACCGGGAAACGATGGGAGGTTGTGTATCTACGGCGGACCGTGCCGGGAAGGAGCGTTCAGATGTCATCGACAAACAACTAGAGGAGGATAATAGAAAGGTCAAAAAGACGTGTAAGATTCTTCTTCTAGGTGCGTGTTCTGTTTCCTTCCGGACTTTTTTTTTGGTCTCACTGAAGCACTTACAGGCTCCGGCGAGTCGGGCAAATCCACGATCGTCAAGCAAATGAAGATCATCCACCAGGGTGGATACAGTCCATCTGAACTTATGGAAATTCGGCCCACGATATACAAGAACGTCCTTGACTCGGCACATGCAGTTCTTTCTTACATGCGCAAACTCGGATTGGTCTGTGTTGAACCGCCGAACCGCGTCCTCGCAGACCATATACTCGCGTACCGTTTCAATTCTGAAGAGGAGCTCGACCCATTCATCGCTAACGCGATACATCAAGTCTGGAATGACTCCGCGATTCCAGAAGTGCTAGAGGAGCACTCGAGTGATTTTTATCTCATGGATTCAGCATCATAGTACGTGTTTCTAATTTTCTAAAACCATCATCTTTCAGATGACATGTCTTGATAGCTTCTTCGACGAAGTTCTACGGATCGGCACGCCAGGGTACTGTCCCAACGAAACCGACGTCCTTCGCGCTCGCCAGAAGAGCTTGGGCATCGTCGAGACGCGATTCACTGATGGTGAACTTTCGTACGTCCATCCTCAACGTTTCCTCATCTTTTTACTGACTTCCATATAGAATAACTATGTTCGACGTTGGTGGCCAACGATCCGAGCGCAAGAAATGGATCCACTGCTTTGAGAGCGTGACGAGTATCATCTTTTGCACCGCCCTGTCCGAATACGACCAAGTTCTTCTCGAGGAGAAGACCCAGGTTTGTGACCTCCCTTTTTTTTCCCTTTTTACGCCCATGCTCCATGCTCTCACAGAACCGAATGCAAGAATCCCTGGTCCTCTTCGAGTCCATCATCAACTCCCGCTGGTTCCTCCGCACCTCCATCATTCTCTTTTTCAACAAAATTGACGTATTCAAACGTAAACTGCCGAAAATTTCTCTAAAACGATACTTTCCCGAATATACTGGGGGCGCCGACATCAACAAGGCCGCGAAATACATTTTGTGGAGATTTATGAATGTCAACCGCGCGGGGTTGAGCGTGTATCCGCAGTATGTTTCCCGTCCTTTTCGATTGGTCGAAGTTCTGACCCGTCGTTCGCAGTCTAACACAGGCGACAGACACGCAGAATATCCGACTTGTCTTTGCCGCCCTCAAAGAGACGGTTATCCAGAACGCGCTCAAGGACTCGGGTCTCCTCTAGCGTCCTCGTCCTAGTCCCGGTCTCGACTAATCGTCTCCACCCTGCGTGGAATGGCGACGATCGCGCCATTTTCCTTCTTTTTCTTGTTCCCTCCTTAGGCTCCGACGAGTCGGACAACCGACGATCATTGAATAGTATATCCGAGTTTATGAAGGTCAAGAACGTTCGGCTGGCCCAGCGTCTCCATCATCTGCCCTCATCGAGTTTCTGACTCAAACTAAATCCGCTTTCCTGATGCATACTTTATCGATTATACGTCCGCTCCAACATCCACCCACGGAGGGCTCGATGCAGTTGTTATCTGCGTCTAAATACTTGCTGGACGAGATGGTTGAGATCATCCATTCGGGTGGCTTCCTAACAAGGGGTCGCGAGGGAAGGATATTCAACCCCATCCCAATGACAAGAACACATTCGAGTGGAGCCGGGACACCTAAAGTGGCCACAGGGAGCGATAAAGTGGCATTCCGCTTGTACTCAAATGACCTGGAACTGTGAAATGGTATTGATCTTCAACGTTCACACTCGCCAATGAGGATCGTGTCCGGCTACGCATGTATGTACCTATTTCACATCCTTTGACAGTCCAGTGCTGACATGCATCCTGCACTATTACAGTCAACTCCTCCCTTTCATCCGCAACATGAAAGCTTGACTCCAATCACCGACCTCGATGTTTCGCTTTCAACTATCTTTCATCCCTGTGTTCGACGCGGGAGAACGACCGATAGCCCTCCCCGCCTCCTCACCGTCGACCCAGGTCTGTCGCAGTCAATAATATGCGCACTCACCCAACCTCTTGTACAGCATTACATGGGTGGATATTTGGATACCAGCAACGCAGGATTCACAAACGCTCTATCCGTCCCTCTGTCTACTCCCCACGTGATTTACTCGCAACTTGATCGTTTCGTATCGTCTGTGCTCTCACATGCTGAACCCGAAATGCCCCCACCAACATATCGTGATCAACACCGAGTATTAATGTCGGATGGACCGCTCTTGTTCCATGACTTGCGTTTTGTCATGGTCACCTCATCTCACCAGCTCTGGATCCAGCCCTAATGACGAGAACAAAGAACTGTTCGCAACTGTCATGACTTATCATTGCCATGTGCCAGCTGTCAAGGTACGCACTTTGGACCGTTCTTTGGCGCCAGTGTATTTCCCTCTTGTTTCTCGGAGCGGTGTTCAGCATCAACGCGCACGTAAATGACGCTGCATGGGTGGATGGTCGTGGTTCGGGAACGATGAAGGCTTGATTGACGGGTGGAGAGAATGGCAATTCGGAGGCAATGAGAAGGATCGGGGTCGGATGATCATCTGCCTTCGAAATGCGTATCTGATGGAAAGTTTGTACCATCGTTAAGAGGTTGTGGTTGGTATTCAATTCAAAGTGTCGAGAGTGAACTTCTATCTGTCACTTGCTTACCCCTTACTGACGCCACTGAAGTGATCTTTTCGTGCTTCTGATAGTAATCACTGCTCTATCGCTTGTTCACGTCATCGCCTCTCGACTCATACCAATATATACTCCGTTAGTCCTGATGCACCGTGCTGCGACGACTTTAACTCTAAATGTCTCCAGTTGTCATGTCATATGACCTTCCACTACGCACCTCACTTTCTGGTAGTAAACAATCACTGTTAACACAAGTTATTTTCAGTCGACATTATGCTGAATCTGAACGAATGACCCGAGATCTTTCCGCTCTTCAAACGAGTTCCTGTTTGAACTGGTCCAAAGATAAGAACAATAGTGAATCGTGAGGGGTCCTGCACCCGCGGTTGGAGTCCAAGTAGAAACGACATTTAAGTTCTGCGCGAAATCTATGCCTCCGACGCTCTTACTAAGCGACTCAATGTTTTCTTTTGGGTGTTCTCGTGGATATGACGGAAACGCCCATAACTCCATTGTGTCAGTCAGCGTATGCGATAAGCCAAAGGGATTTCTGTTTCTGAGATGTGCAGCACAAAAAAATGTGGTGAGTATTCGATGGCACCGGAGACTAACCTCTAGTCCTACTGAAAATTATGAAGGATAAAAAGGCTTGAGCGTTCAGTTGTAGGTGCTCCAGACGTGGTTCATACAGCATGGCATAGCACGATCGGCGGCGGCGGAACTCAAATGTATTATTGGTGATCTCGTCGTCCAGAGTTTTTATAAATTGGATATAGAATAAACAGAGCCTTTGTATGAAGAAGAAGACCATGAGTAGATGCTTATTTATCCAGGGACCGCAAGAGTGTTATGCTAAACCAAGGGAAAGGCAAGTGAAAGGACCATCTTGAATCCCATTGCCATGCTAAACTGAGTATTCCAGATATGCTGATGATTTTACTCCGCAACATTCCGAAAGACTACATAACTGGATAAATGACTAATTAAGCAAAGTAGTACTCAAATACAAAGATGGCGGTGTTACATAACGTGAAGATATATATCGCATAGGTATAAACCAGGCTGATAAGTGCTGGTCCGAGATATACGCATCAGTGGAAAAACCTTGACGCTCGCAGCGTCTATCAAGCCACATCACGTAGTGTAGAGAATCCACATGCCAGGCCGCGTCGCTGACAGAGAGAGGCCCATGAACCTTGTATGACCCATCAGGAAATCAACGCGTTTAACACCGCGGCGCTTCTCGTCCTCGTACTCGCGTGAGCCGCGGACACGTCGATACCGTTGCTCGTACGCAGCCGTAACTCTGCGCTGGTCTTCGTAACCTAGTAGCGAATAAAATTCCTGTCCTGAGATGTTCGTACGGAGCATGTGATAGAGCTTCTCAAGCACATCTTCGACCGTGACGAACGCCCTACCATGAGAAGGGCAGACAGTGACTGACCATGGCAGATGAGGTACAATAATGGTGAGTGTAGCGAGGAGTGGCTGCGTCGCAGGTTCAGACAGGGCACGGAATTGGATCCCTTGATGGTGAGATGTGATAGTTGACGGAGATTGTCTCAAGTCAAAGTTGAGGAGAGGGCAGCTGGAGAATTGAAGGAGGGGATGGAGGCGCATGAGGTTAGGAGAGGACGGGAATGGAATAGTATAAGGCGATGGTCCTTGGAAAACACCAGACTGAGGGCGTGAGAAGGTAGTCTCGCATGAGGGCGGGTTCGACGGGGTGCCTGTAGATGACAGAGCTAGAGTCGGCGGATAATGTACGATGCTGGTATTGGCAAAGCGGACGTGTTTGCCTGGCATCGCTGGACGAGTCGTGTCGCTTTAGATATGGAGGAAACAGGGATAGTAAAATTTGGCGAGTTTAACGTCGATTTGAGAAGCATTAAATATCATCTCTTTCTCCATTCTTTTGAGTCGGATCCGCAATGCAGATAGTGACTTGCCTGTCGTTAAGTTGTCCATGACTTGGTGCTGAACTTCCGAAAAGAGTTTAATAACAACACCGCAGTGTTCTAGGAATGTCTCAAACCCATAAACTTACTTCCACAAGGGGTAAAGGGAGATCAGTCGTACTGTGTTGTCTCTCGTTGCCGTCGTCATCGGTGTGGTATATTGATTGACCATTAGTAGCTGTGCGTGGGAAACTTATGAGTAGACGGGAATGCACTGCCGACAAACGAAATATTAAGTGAGAATGATAACTCTTACTCATTGTGAGCATCAGGGCACGTACAGACTGCCGACATCATCGAAACAAATAAAATTCGACATAGGACGCTGTGCCTTGGTATTAGGGTAATCCCAGCTTCTAAATGGGAACGAGAGAGTGAGATGATCCGCGCATAAATGCCTCCATCGCTGATGAATCCTGTATAGCATTTGAAGGGAAAGATAAGGGAAAGATAAGGAGGCTTCACAGCTTAATAAAAATCGTACGCGTACTGCGAGACACATCTACACGCTAAGGCAGTGCTTGTGAAGAACGGTTGGTCCGCATGTACCGGATGGGTCCTGTAGAGATCTTCCACAGCCATTCTGTGGCGTAATACACGTGTTGGTTGTGTAGTCTCGTGACGTTAATCAGAGGATGGACTAGCGTCGGCACTCAAGCGTAATCTAGAGCCGTTGCGTAGTAAGTTAATTGAGCGTCTAAGGCACAAAAACTTAGCAGAAAGGGGGTTGACAGACCAAATCACTGCGAGATTCCGTCTTCGACGTGGGCAGTCAGCCGGACTAGACTTGTCAACTGCGGACCGCGGTGCCTACCGTTGGTAGCCATGAGACTGGGGAGATCAGTCGAAATCTCGAGATTATAATTTTTAGATTCAGCGACAGACCTGCCATTAGAGAAAAGTATACGCAGGAGGTATGCAGTATCGTCAGTGTCGTCATCAAGAAGTTTACGATGGCTCGCGGGAGTAGCCGGCTTATCTTTCGATTGCTTGATCACCAATTGATTTTCTTATCTGGGATTTGCGTGTCATGGAATTACGTCGAAGGAATTAAGTACTCCGCACTAAATTTGATTTAAGTTGGTATTTTAATCTAGTGCTTTAAAAGCGCTATCTTGGAACTTACCTCAAGTTTCCAAGTACTTACAGATTTTCCATCTTGATCACTTACAAGTGATTCGTGGACCGCCCTATGTTAACGGAACCGCTTGCTTTTCTCCATTCCTACGTCGTATATCGAGGCAACTTGGAACCCAACTTAGGATTGACATGAATGAGCCGTCTACGATTTTTTTTATTCAAATAGACAATGCTCGAATAGATCTCGAACTTCCCGCGAAGGCACAATTTAGAATTATCTATCTGTATTTTTATCCTCCTCAAAGAGAGCGCGCAGCCCGGGCATTCAATCTGCATCTTCAGTAATCGGGAGTTATATTTGTACATACAAAATATTTTCTTTGAATACAAATACACTTTTACACGTTTCCATGAGTTATGGTGTGAGTGTAAGGAGAAGAAATATCTGTCCATGGGAATAAATAAAGATAACGAACGAACGTGCCGTAGAGAAATAGGTTACATACATCAAATAGGATGAGGCGGTAATAAGTAGTCCATAATGTAGTTTTCAGTAATGTCCGATGTCGCATTTTGATGCTATAAGACTGGCAAGCGGGGCTATGTAAACCCAAGTCTCCATGGAACTGGAGAGCACAGTACATGGGAGGACTAGGCGTCGATGGTGTACAAAGGATCGTTTCAGATGTACAGACATCAATCGACGTTCAGTCGCCAAACATTGAGGCCGTGCAATGTCCCCGAAAGCCCCAAGAAGCTGTGTCGTCCCCCCAATAAATCAATCCGCTTAATGCCCCACTGCAACTGCGCTCTTGTATCCCGTGCTCGCTCGCAACGCTTGTAGTAAGCGGCGTTCACCTCAGGAACTCGCTCCTTTGGAACATTTTTGTACTCCTCCATGGTTGTTGGGAGTAGGAAAGCGTGATATATAGCATGGAAGACGTCGGAAATAGTAACATAGCCAACGTCGCCTGCGAAAACAGTGATGGGTGAGAGAAGGGTAGGGTAGGTGATGTAAAGTGCAGGAAGAGGCGGCTCCGTTGCAGCTTCATGAAATTCAGAGAGGTTAATCTGAGACTTGAGGAGAAGCGTCGGAGGGCAAGTGACATCGTACTCGAGGGAAGGGAGACTGCCGTTCAGAGGGTTGAAGGCGAGGAAGAAGTGGATGTTCATTTCTTCGAGCGGTAGGCTGGGCACAGGGCTCTTCTTTCCTTCTAACGAGGATCGTGGGTGAGACATAGGGGTTGAATATATAGGTGGGGTTGGAGGGTCTGATGATGAAGTTAAAGAGGATGTCGAGAACGTTGGTGATGGAGTAGAAGGGATTGGCGAGTACGCTGCGTTAACCTGGGCGAATGATACGCGTTTGGCCATTGAGTCAAGCTGTGGTGGTAGGGTTGAAAGTTAGGTCGAAGATGGAAATAATTCATAGCACCAACGTGATACGTCGTCTCGCGGTACCCAAAGGGGATACTGGTGCGTCTAATCTCCCGTTCTCCGTGGCATCCTCCCACAGATGCTCCAATGACAAACCGAGTCCTATGTACTCACAAGAGCCGCTTATGTTGCGGTCATGGATGTCGATTGGAAAAGGCAGGTCCTACAAAGAACAGCATGGAGATCAGTCCGAGCGGGACGAGAACAGCAGCAGTCGTCTCGTGACGAGTGATGCTGGGCAAAGGGTAGAGGACGCGCACCCGAAATGTATCATCGTTCAATGGCGGCATATTGACTCCGAGTATCACCTGGTAGTTCATCTGAGTATGTGACGACAGATGTAAAGGAAAGGATAAAAGACAGAGCTTACTCACCTTGAACCCGTCCGAATAGTTGCACGGCACCGCCTGTTATTAGCGAATCATCAATCCAAAAGGCTAGAGAACGATCCAGATCTGGTATGACTGCATGTTGATAGAGGGGCCGAAGCGATCACGAAATTCCCAAATATTTCTACTCGACTGTAAGGAAACGGAAGGTTTGAACCAGGGGTCTGAAACTCATCCCTAGAGTACTAGTCATAACATAAGCTTTAGATCAGGTAACACAAAATTTTGCAGCACGTGCAGTGATCATTGGGGCATGTGATCAGGCGCGTCTAATTTTAAACGCCAAACCCTTGAAGGTGGCCATAAAAGTGACGCGTTCCAACCGATTGGATGAAATTTTGAAGTCAAGCTGATGTTTCTGTCGTAATTAAGCTTCCACACAGGCAAATTCCGATGCGTACCTCTTGTTTTTACTGCGGGAGGCATACGACAAGACCTCCGAATAGAACGTGGTGTGCGAGGCATATCGAAGGGCCATATGTTCCGAAAGATCATGACAGTATTCTCAGCGTGATTACTAACAGAGGCGCGCGTATGCTGGGTGTGTAGCAAGGAATTCCTAGTCGTTTGGACCCCAAAGTGACAGACGGTGAAAATCTATCTGAGCACCCAATAAGCGATATTGATAAGGATCGTGAACATCTCTTTAGGAAAGTGATTTCATTGTTGAACTAAAGCGTACAAGGAGCTTTTATGCGCGTTAATCTCGTGCCTTGGCCTGGTATGCACATCCGATAATTATTCCCATCATCCCGTGTCAGCAGCAATTGTCAGAAATGGAGACGATTGTTAGAGGACTGCAACATCATAGAGCAGGAGACGTAGAGGCAAGAAGAGAGGGAGTAACTGTTGGCGAATCCGAATCCTCTGAGTCTGAGTCTCAATCGTGCCACGAGGAAAACACGATGATAACAAACAAGACCACATTCGGAGTTCGATATTGATTCATCATCCTCCCTCCTGTTCGACGTAGACTCACGGAATTTTTCAATCAGCAGGAACACCAACGACTCATGTAATGTATGGGAAATCCTCGGTGTGAAGAACGTTGCATCACGGTTAGGACCTTCAAGTCTCCCTTCGAGTGACCAAGTTGTTTCCGTGTCGTGCAATACGTATAGAGTGTATAGGAGCATATATGTGCGTATAACATAATAGTTGTTCCACGACTATACAGTGATGTTAGGAATGATTTAGTCCATCTTGTAACACAACAACCCTAAACCGGTATCGATATAGGCCATTCGCTCGTTGCACGTACGAGGGGTTTTCATCCTGTGCGCAGAGGTACTGGGGTGGCGCGAGGGAATCGTTGTTCAATTCATGCTGACAAGTCTCATTAGCGGGATGGAAGACGTCCAGGATGAATAGAAGACACTCACGGGTTTCCCTCGAGTATAATTGTCCAGGTATTTATTACACAGTGGGGACCCTTGGAGAGATGTAGTATTCTCCGATTTGATGGCATCCAATCGATCCATCTAATATTCTTGTCCATATCGCTGCTCTTCCTTCTGCTGCGCATGTCCCTCGCTCTCTTTATATGATCTCTTCGTCCGGCCGTTTCAGAGTTGAAATGATCATCTGGACATGGCGTCATCAAGAAGTCGTAGATACCGTGCAAAATATCTGAGACGGTAATATAGCTGGTGGTGGCCGTTATCCAAATGATGACAGGCAGCGCGGGATGCCTTATTCCCACTTCCTTCCAATAGTCTCGCGTGGCAGGCTCGTCGAGATAGGGAGAAACAGCTTTGGTCTCGGTGATACTGTTACTGTTCTCGGGATGCTCGGAAATGTCGTAGTCCAGGAGTTCGAGACAGGATGAGAGTGCAATGTGTAGGCCGCTATGGTCGTAATATTCAAGGGAGTTCTTTGGCGTTTCGCGACCCGAAGTCGACGAGGGACACTGTGAGGTTGCATCCCCAAAGGAAGATACGTACTCTACTTCCGGATTGAAGCTGACTCGGCTGCTCATTACGACTACAACCGTTCAATAGTTGAGTTGATTGAGGAAGAATGGCAGCATGAGCTGATTACTGATAGATTACTCACAGGTTTGCCGGACTATAATTGAGGGAATGATGGCTAGTACCCTGCAAGGATTGCGTAGTCCGTCAACCCAGGGGCTATCACTATATACCCGATTCTATAGCGAACGTAAATATAGGCTGAAATATGGCTCAGAACCCAGGTATGGCTCGACGCACATCAAAAGGGGTGTACAACCGATCTTGGATGTTTCCATTACCGAAAGAGGTAGACACAGCAGGTAGTCTCTCCTCTATCATCCTCCAATATAATCCCTTAGGAGGCGATCGCCATCTCCTATCTCGTCTCACGTCCAAAGCTCTCTGATTTCTGAAATCCTAGTCCATTTTTCTTGAAGCCCTTCCTTCTGTCCATTTGTCAATCCTACAGAAGTCTCTGTTAATCGATGAGATTAGATATTTCAGTCTTCCAAATGTATGCATAGCACGCGACAAAACATCTCAACGATGAGCGCTCTTGATGCGACTATACTTAATGCGGAATCACATACACACGAAGACACTTAAAACTTCGATCTTTAGTGATGTGGCATAAAAGATGCTTTTCCACCACATGACGCGAAGCAAGGCCTCATTGCAACATTCGTTGCCTACTTAATGTCAAATCTTTTCAAGTATGCGTCTCCCTATGAAATGTTCCGAGGAATAATTGATCTCAATCCACAAACATCTGTCGGCAAACTTACAGAAATCAAATGTATGTTCCTAGACACCCGTTTGTACATGGACTGATAAGCTGAACATCCATATCGGGCTAGTGGGCTTCCAATTGAGAGGATGGACATCTGGATGGTTACTGAACCGATCAAATTTAAAGTACAAGATTCAGCTCTACACATGGATCCGTGTAGCATAGGATTTTATGAGACATCGTCCCGACATATAAATCGAAATTTGCATGTGTAATAATGAGTCCTCAGAAAGAAGGTCAATTGGTAACGATTCCTCCAGCAATAAAAAAAGTTTCACTCGAGTGATTTGTATGGAACGGAAAGGTGTAGATGAGGTCCGTTTAGCAGGAAAACAATATTGTTTTACATAGGCCCAAGAGACGTAGCATTTCATTCGTGAGAACTCTTAAAAGAAAATGACACAAACCACATATGCATATGTATTGATAGAGTATGATTGTGTGAATACCAATTCGAAGTTGAAGGGCCTGGGAATACAGAAAGCGACAGATTATCGCGACGAAGCCCGCCTGTCGGACGATGACAAAGTAAGCCGAACGCAATTCATGTCGGTGAAAACAAATCTCAGATGGGAGCGAGATCTGGAGGTGATTTGACAAATCATGCGCCGTGTGAATCGAGAGAAAGGACAAACTTTTTTGATTTCTTGACCGGTAAACCCCGTTCAATTTCGACCACATTCTTCCGACCGGCATCCATGTAGCCTATATCAAGCTGAATATGTCATAAAACAGAAGTCTGAGATAAAAATCACATGCCCACCTTACCCTACTTCTCGTTACTCTTCTGTATGTCAGATCAACCACTGATTGTATGGTTAGACTAGCGAACCTTGGAAACGTACAATTAGGCGCGAAGGTAACGACCTGGGCATCTCATAACTTAGATCACCTGATTGTAACGTCTCTCCTGCAAATATCGTCCTCGATGAATGGTAGCCAAATGCCTGGATCATCAAACGAGTCTACCTGACATAGTGTGTTCTTCGGTGATTAGGGTTACTAAAAAGATCGTGATCGTGCAGTATTTTGTATATCAAATTCAAAAGCTTGACATCGAGGTTAGGTGACTCTGAGTCTTTCATCTGATATAGCATAATCTTGTATTGGAGATGGTGGGCGTTATTCCAAAGTTATGGGTGATCTTACCCCTGTGGCGCTTTTTCGAGACTGAGCATGCCAGCTGAACATGGGATGGTAGAGATCATGCCTGTCTTGAGGTGAGCAGAATGCAATATCATAGGGCGGAATCAAGTCATCATCGATATAGGAAGAGGCGAGACAACGAAGCCGACACATCGAATGGTTTAAAGCGAGAAGCTAGCGCTTGGTACCTAGTTAGATACATCCACACACCCCACACCGAGCTCCGCGACTCTTGCCCCATTTGGCCAGCGACTGCCGCCTTGGATTTCCACCTCGATCTTTGTAAGTCGGCCCCAAAATCGCCGTTCCTGCCTCCATCTCTGCCATTTTCGCCTTTTTCACTGCAGTCGCTGCAGTCGCTACCCCATTTGGTAAGC
>JAGGAX010016696.1:0-69466 GCA_017657335.1 Termitomyces titanicus | reverse complement strand
TAAAAACACGATTCTGAAAAAGAGTGGCCTCGGCTTTAACTTGTAAAGAGTGTATTAGGACAAAATTCTTAAGACATGATATGTATACATATAAGAATGGTTTACAGGAGTTTCAAAGAATTCGAAGCAGCCCCAAGAGATGGAGCAGAGAAAGAGCAGTTTGCGTGACATTGCAACTCTCGAATTGATCACAATGTCAAAGTCCGCTTCATAGCCGGCTGCCGAAACTGAGAATTCTGGTGCCCTGTCGGCGTTAACCGAGGTAGGGATCAATCGGCTATGTGACACACTCGTGACAAAAGTTTTGCAACTCCCTGTTTTTTGGCACCTGGCCCTCCGGCTTCCTTCCGACAGGGGTACAAAACACCTCACTCGGAAACTAACTTTATAAATCTCTAAAGGACATACTAGACTGCTATTTTGTGAAGACCGATTCAAAATAGAAGGTATGGATGTGTTTCAAATCGCGATTTGCTGAAAATTTTGCAACTCCCAGTTGGTGATAGTAGCGGTTGCCTCGAGGCGGTACAGCCTTTTCTCATTTAGCTTCGCACCTTCGGGTCTCGCTCACTCCCCCACTCCCATCATATATCACTGTCAGCAGCATGTTTCGCCTTCAATATTCGAAAATCCCCTTCTTACGACTCCCTGCAGCTGGAGTCCACTTGCTGTCTCTTTCACCAGGAACTTCGTCATCACGACGACCAGTCGACTACCTACTCGTCAACTCCCGAATAGGATGGATCCGAAGTCTCTCATGCTGGCTCTGGAGAGCAACCTCCTCAACTACACTACCGGGCATTTTCTGTACGTCTCCTACATCTTGTCCCGTCCGTGTCTAACTCATAATGTGACGTCCTCAGTGCCAACGACACCCTTCGCCTCCGAGAGCGCAGGCGGGTCTTCGACATCCCCGGACTCTTCGAAACCGTTGCTAAGGCACTGTTCTGCGAGGCCGAAGAGATCATCGGCTTTTGAAAGCTCGCAGAGGGTGGCCTCAATCGTACTTTCCTCATCACCTTAGACACCAACCGCCAGCTCGTAGCGCGCATCCCATAATCCCATCCTTACTCCCAAGGCGTACGCTCTCGCGAGTGAGGTCGCTACCATGGACTTCCTTAGACACCAACCGCCAGCTCGTAGCGCGCATCCCATAATCCCATCCTTACTCCCAAGGCGTACGCTCTCGCGAGTGAGGTCGCTACCATGGACTTCCTTCGTTCCAAGGGGCTTCCTATTCCCAAAGTCTACGCATATTCTCTTACGTCTACGAACGAAGCCAAGACGGAATATATTCTCATGGAGTACGTCGAAGGTACCGACTTGAGTCAGATATGGTTCGACCTCAAGGAGAACGACATTATCTCGCTCATGGACCAGCTCGCGAAGGTCGAGTCTACGATGATGTCTATTCCGTTCCCTGCCGGCAGAAGCATCTTTTACTCCAGAGACCTGAAGGAGCTATCTGGGAGCGAAGGCATTCCACTCGAGAGCAGGTCGGGAGCACGCCGCTCACAAGTGAGACATTCTGCATCGGTCCTGACGTAGGGATACCGCTTTGGTTTGGACGAAGGGAGCAACTGGATTTGTGCCGGGGACCGTGTATGTCGCACGTCTCATATCTCTTCTGTCTCTTTATAATTCATTGATAATCATAGATGAAGATGCCAAATCGGTGCTCATCACGGGAGGCGAGAAAGAGCTCGTCTACCTCAACAAGTTTGGCTCACCGATAGCACCCTACCCATCGTTTCCGACGGGAGTACAACTACGAGAAGCAGTTACCGTCGGACCACGTCAAGAACCTTGAACTTTATCTCCGTCTCGCACCTTCTCTCGTGCCAGACGATGACTCCCTCAGCCGTTTCTGCATCCGTCACCCCGACCTCACCGACAGCAATATCAAAGTTTCGAAAGGTCCCAGCGGCTTACAGATCGTTAGCATGGCACGCTGCTGTACCGCCCCTCTTCCTCCACGCTGGTATCCCCGAAGTGATCCAGAACGAAGTAGACGAAGTCTCTCGAAGCATGGTTAGGCCTAAGCTACCAGACAACCTCGACGAGCTAGGGGAAAACGAGCGAGAATGGGAGAGGGAGCTCCTCCGTCGTCGTTACGTTCACTGCTACTACAACCTCAGCACGGTGACGTATAACAGGATGCACCATAAGGCTATAGTCTATCCGTTGAGCCCCTTCTGCCGTCGTATTTTCAATCATGCAATTGCTATGTGGGAGGGAGAAACGATAAGCTACTCTATGCACTCGTAGATATGGTATCTGTTTTGCGAAGGACAGCACGCCATGCCCGTTCATGTTCACGGAGGACGAAAAGGCTGCAGCGGAGAAGTTATATCAGGCATTGCAGATCGCAGATAGAGGTGAGAGGTGGCTGAAGGAGAACGTCCGCTACGAGGAGGAGACCTGGGTGCCTGCTGCTCACTACGAGCAAGCCAAGGCGTCCGGTCAGGAAATAAAGCGCATGACGTTGGAGGCATGTGCGAAAGACGAAGAAACGACGGAGGCATACTCTGTGATTGAGGCGAACTGGCCCTTGGACGATGTGGACGAAGAAGAGCTAGAGGAGTACAAGTAAGAGGACAGGCCTTTAACCCATTCTGCAATGTCGTTACTATCTACCTCTCATACCCCCCGTCGTCATGCATTCCGATGCATTCGACGTCGTGCCTTTCAATGACATGAAGGGCAACTGGCAGAAGCTGGGGGGCTGGCTCCTTCGGCAACGTTTACAAAGGAAACTACCTGGGTATCGATGTGGCGATCAAGGAGGTGCTGCCGTCCAAGGGCTAGGACGTGGCTAAGTACTTTGAGCGGGAATGGCGTCTGATACAGGAGTGCCGGTATTACAACATTTGCCTCTTCATCGGGTCCCGAGCCTGACAGCCGCATTTTCATTGTTTCTGAGTTCGTCGACAACGGAAATGCATAGACCGCGATCTCAAGGGCGAGAACCTTTTGGTCACTTCCAACGGCCGCCTCAAGGTCACTCACTGGCTTTGTACGTATAGTGTTCTGCAGCATAAGGTTTCACTCGTTTCTGCCCATCCGGAAGCGTCGATCTAGGAAACTCTGAAACCACTCGTCCCACAACTACCTCGGTCTATAATCCGTCCTTCCACACATACAAGCTCATCGTCATATATCCTATGTAGATGAGTTCGAACGAGAGGCGATTCTGTTGTCATGCTCTCGAACAAGGAAACGACCTTGCAAATGGAATAGTTGTAGTACTATCCTCAATTCCACAGAAAAGCTCATACGGCACTCTTACGCTCATCAAGAGATTTTTGAGGTATGTAAATAAGTGCTAATACTGTGGTCTTGACACATGCCAGGAGTTTTCTGTCTGGGAGCCATGTGTGAGTAGTGTTTCTATTCAATTATTGATTCACATTTTCGTCTTCCGACATGATCAGGTTTTACGACAAAACGCGGGCCCTGGTTAATCATGAGGTCAAGTGATATAACGCCGCATCCAAACCCCTGTAATCCCCCTTTCGATCTGATAAACGGGTCTATTAGCCTTACGACTTTCTCATTTTCCCTTCCGACACCTTCGCTACCTTCGAAAATTCGTGGGATGGAGGATCTGGTATCTGGGGGAAGTATCGGACATGGTACAGGGTCTGGTTCTTTGGGGTACACAGGAGGATGAGTCTGAGAATGAGTTATTGCCTTCTCACCATTGCTCCAACCACATTCCGATCCATCCATGGAAGAGCAATTGGGTGTTGATGCCGTCTAAAGCACGCTGGAAAATTGATGGAAGAAGAAGACGGGTATAAGTATGATGGGATCACCGATGAAAGATAGTTTCCTAGGAAAGTGTCAGCAAGTCGACGGACGCTTGCCGTGGACTGGGCTCAAGCCTCTAATACAATAGAGTAGTCATTAGTTAAGAATACACTACTGACTCCAAGTCAGTGACTGGAAAAGATCATGCCATAGTGAGTCACAATTTATCTAAATTCGCAACAACGTTTCGAATGACTGCCATCTGAATTGAGGTGTAGTGGCTGGGACCGTTGCCTGATGAAGCATCTTAAAAATATAACATCTGTCGTCGCGGAAGACCGACCGATCACTGTGATCACATTCCGAAGAACATGCCGCATTTGGCCTTAGTCTGAGCAAGATATTCCCTTCTATCCCGGCTTCATCTGTCCGCCCATGGCTGGCTCCCTCGACAGCTTCGGTAAGTCCTCGTCCCGACTCTGTAATGTTTACAGGTATCAATTATCATTACACAGGCCCTTCGTACATATCCGCTCACTCTGCGAATGTGATTCTCTCAGAAATAAGGCCAATAGAACTTAAGATCGAGACCCTGCAGTCGATAAACGTGTTTTTGGATGAATTTCTCTCCGATATACTCAAGACAGCGCACTCTCTATTAACGGACAATCTACGTACCAGTTTGCTCAGCTTGCTTCCCACTACCCTTGGCAAAGAGGCACTCCTTGAAGCAGAAGTCGAGCTACGAGCGTATTGGGACCGAACACCAACCCCTGATGCTGGTACTCTTGAAGATGACTCAGAGGTGTTCCATTTCCAATGGGCTTTCGAGGTTCATTCTCTATGTCGTTTCTTCAATCTATCTCCGCTGAACTAGTACTTGTTAGTTATTGCGACTCAAATGTGAAGCTTACTCGACCCTTAACCAATTTGACGGAGACCAAACAGCTGAGAGTCGTACAAACTATATAATGAGTGCCACGGGAGGGACACCGCCTAAAGCTGCACTAATAGCACCCGCTGCTCTGTATCTCACGGCCATCCTTGAGTTCGTTTCTAGATCTACATGTTGCATCCCTTCCTGACTCGTCGTTCTGCACACAGATCCCTGTGCGAGTAAGTTCTGAAGGGTGTTCTTCCAATTGCCTGAGAACTTACGTTCCTCCAGGCATATCCTGTCCAATGTCGGTCGTGTTGTTGCACGAGACAGCAGCCGTACCAATGCAACTGCCCAAGATTTATTCATTGCCCTATGCGAAGATCATACTATTTATGATCTATTCAAGAAGATGAAAGGCACGTCATGAAGATACCGAACTTAATGGTCATCACTCAGGCTGACGATTCCTCAGTTTATGAACAGATAGAACAACTATCCAAACCTCCCAGAGTACGCCGAAGTAAATCGTTAACAAGGAACGAAAAGCCTTCGCGCACGTCTTCGCCCCAGCAAGATATGTCTTCGAATAAGGATACCACTTCAGAAGCTCCTGTCATCGCAGCCAATACGGGTTCTACTGCTACCGGCAATCCTGGGTCTAGATCTTCGTTCGAAAAGACACGAACCATCAAGATGTTTAAACCTAGTACCAGATCGTCCGGTGACGGCGATGTTCCTAATAGTCACAAGAGGTCCAACTCGTCTATTAGTGAAAAGAGCTCCAGGTATACAACAACTCTTATCGACGACTCAATATACGAGGTTGGTTATGGGACGACTTTGATCACCACCTTCTGACACTCTGCAGAATAACACGCTCCAACAAGAATTTGATGACCTGATGCGTTCGTCGTCAACTATGAAAGTATCACTCACGCCTGACCGTTTGAAGACCATGGAGGTATGTGATCACCTAAGCCCGATTAGTCAATTACCAATCTTGATTTCCCCAAAAGATGTACAAGCAAGAAAAGGAACGCGGAAATCGGCGGGGTGTTGTATCAGAATCCGAAAGTTCACCTGTTCCACTACGAGTAACTGGTCGCCGTCCTTCTCTTCTCCACCGCGTGGATTCCATTAAGGAGGACGAAGAAGAGAGTGGGAAAAAGCCTCCTCTTGCTACTACTCGTAACCGCCAGGCTAGCGTCAGTTCACGTCCGTCCACCGCCCCAACTCCCAGCCGTCTGCGGTCGATCTCAACCTCAGGTTCCAGTGCTGCATCACGTTTATTTGGAAGGCCGTCTCATACATCAACACCTGCTCTCGTTCATCCCACAACTGATCAATCTCCAATGCAGAAACCCCACTATATCACCAAGGTCCAAGACCCCTCTCTCCCTCCACGTACACGTAAACTTCAACGCACACGAGAGTCCCTTGATTTGGACGAAGTCATGGCCGGGTCAGAGGACGACGAGTTCTTTCCCTCAGCTCCTGTATCAAAACTATCAGCCAGACCGGCGGCGGCGACCCCCAGACGCAATGGTCAAAACCCCTCTGAAAATACTAGAGATCTGATCGACTTTCTCGCAGAGGGACCACCTGACATCGGAGGGCCTATTTCTCGCAATACAACTGATGGGCCGCTCTATGGGACCTCACAAAATGGAAAACCGAAGGGCACGGGAAGATTGCAAAGAATGATATCTAAATTGTCTCTGGGAAATGGGGACCGTTCACGCGCAACTGATGACATCTCAAGGTTACCTGCACCGCAAACTCGAACGATCTCTTCGCAGTCGTCGTTGATTAATCTTGCAAATCGCCCGGCACCCCCTCGTCCGCCTCCAGCCTCTCGACACATCTCATCTCCCGAGTCACCTCATGACTCCTCCGAGGACCACAGTTATACCGCCCCACGTTTGAGGAGCGCATCCGTCGGTCAACCAAAGTTGCCTTTGGACGCTGGCAAGCATCGGGAGCCTGTCTCTCTACCGACCGTCCGTTCATCTCCCGTGCCACGAGAATATAGCAGAAATGTTTCGCCCAGCCATGAGAATGGGCACGTTCAACAATCTTTCAATGTCAGAAGACAGCAGCACGTTGATACCAGCGGACTTGTGGAACTCCAACGTATGCTCGATACTGTCCAACCAGTTGAACCCCCTCAGGTTGCATCATCTACACTGCCCACATCGCCAACCCCACCCACATCGTCAATTCGCAAACCTCCACCAGTGTACGTCGACCCGATTACACAGCCTCATATTTCACATGAGGATGCACTCCACATGCACCGCCTTTTCTCAAAAGCTACAACAGCCGACGAATGTCGTCTCATTCTCGATATGTTCCTCGCTAGGATTGGTGTTCTGGTCCCTAAAACAATTGATGCACCACACCCTCTCCGTGACCAGACTGCCGCCTTAGACCCACGTCTTGAAGCATCTCTGTTGGAGCTACTTCTTTCGGGTGAATCCGCTACCACCAGTGATTCAAACCCTAAACCGGCTCAGGAAAATTTGAAATCAATTACACTTTTCGCCGAGCCTGCAATGCCACAAGGCAATGACTCTATGGTGAAAGGAGACTTTTCCAAAGAATCATCCATCGCACAACAGGAGGCTGCTCAGTTCGCACAAATTCATTACCCAGTACCGGCTTAATTTGTATGTTATATGTCAACACTATGCTTTGGAGTTCACTGTACACCTATCATTTTATTTAATCTTCATTACTCGGTCTCATTTCTTTGACTCATTATGGCCCAGGTTATACCACTGTGGAATTATATATAACAAATCGGTAAAATACTTTTTTCTGCTCATCGCACCTCCAAAGAGACTGCGATGCCCATTGATGCCAACTCCGCGCAAAGGTAACGGAAGACGTAGGGTACAGCAACAACATCAAGATCACTTCCCTTAGACGCTCTTCCAAGAACATGTTGCGAGGCGATTGCGACGCGAACGTCAGCTTTCGGCCTTTGTAGGTGTTGGCCTGTCTCCAAGACCTGCCGCTCCTTCTCCTCCTCCTCCTCAGCAACTGCGCGACATGACCTACAGTATTCGCCACCTGGACCGGTTGCCTTGGTCGAGCTTGACTCCCCCACTGATACTTCTCCGAGACTGATGTCCTCGTATCCCAAAGAAATAAGGCTTCCACATGTGCGGCATACCCAAGCCGTCGAGTAGTCGGAACAATTCATCAACCTGTCTTGCAATAGGAAAGATGTGCCATGTGCAATGAGGGCATCACGTTCCATCTCGCCAAACCGTATACCTCCGGCTCGCTTCCGACCCTATTCAAAAGTCGAGATGTTTCAATGATAAATCAAAGAGAACATCCATCAATCACTCACTTTGACAGGTTGTCGTGTTACGGGATCAACGGGCCCTGTGGTACGTACTTGGAACTTGTCGAGCACCATATGCCTTAGACGTTGATAGTAAACAACGCCAAGGTAAATGTCAGCGGCAAACTCTTTGCCTGTAATCCCTGAATACATAGGTTCGTTTCCATAGTAGTTGTAGCCAGCTGCGAGAAGTTGTTCCCCAAAATAGTCGATGGCGGTGTCTTTCTCGGAGAACCTGATGAAATCGTGAGATTAATCAGTTGAAATCAAGACGAAAATATAACACACTTGAAAGGGGTGGCATCCTGCGCGAGCCCATGCATCGCGCCCGCCTTGCCTGCCATGCTTTCGACCAACATGCCAATGGTCATACGACTAGGGAATGCATGAGGATTGATGATCACATCTGGTTGCATCCCACTCTCGCTGAATGGCATATCTATGGCAGGCCACTTCTGCGAACAGACACCCTTCTGTCCGTGACGGGACGAGAACTTGTCGCCAATAACCGGAGAACGCGTTATCCTGAGCGTGATCTGGACCTTTTGCAATTCGCTGTCGCCAGCATCGCTGCCTGTGTTTGTTGTCAGTAAGTCGTGAGATATGTATCTGACTGATCGATAACTTACCTATAACACGAACCTGATCGACATGTGCGGTTTCGTCGCCCTTATACTTGACGAACTGTGTACGGCGCTTGGTATCGTCGATATACGCAACCAGCGGCTCCCCGGGGCTAATAATCGCGCCGATATAGGGTAGACCATCAAGATCGATTGTCTCCACACACGGATGAACTCTGTCACCAGATAGTCTGATGTCCTTACCAATGCCAAAGTGTATATTAGGCGTGGTAGATGATTTGACAGCGCCTTTCACATCTTTGAGATCAATAATTTGTGACTTGTAGACTGTTCCATATGCGAAGCCTCGTTCGTGGGCTGATTTATTGAGGATCATGGCGTCTTCCATGTCATACCCGGTGTAAGAGATAACAGCGACGATAGCGTTAGTGCCATTAGGGAAGGCATCCATCGCATAGGTGTTGTGTAAGGCAGGGCGAACAACTGGACTTTGACCACTTTGTAGCCGGTAAAGCTTGTTGTCTGTTCTGTGGCTAAGAGCTGTTGAAGGAGTTCCCATCGTTTGTTTACCCATCTAGGTCATTTGTCAATGAAAGGCTATTGAGTCGAGAACACAAATCCGTGTACCTGGCACTGATAGATATTCCGTGGGCTCTGAAAGATTGTTAACACAAAGTAGAATGTCACGATCAGTGTTCTTACTTGATTGAAGTCGGAGAATGGAGTAAGGTTGGCAAGGATTGAAAGGAAGTTAGTAGGGTTGTGTTCAACATGAGTTGAGGCATCTGGTTCAATCTCTTCTGGAGTGACTGCAATATTCATATAGACCTGTTCAAAAGGACCAACTTGATCATCGCGCCCATTTAGAAGATACTTGACTGGTCGCATCATTCTCGCTCTCGAAGAAAAAAGGAACAGGCCAGGATATTGACCTCCTTTAGATTCGGGCACCAGTCCAACTTCTAGATCCAATGGAACTCCGTGCTTTCCTTCAGTCTTCCATATACGCATATTCTTGGAAAGTTGTACCGCCAATGACGGTCGCGCCCAACCAATGACACGCCCGTCAAGTTGAACACATATATTTTTACGGCCGTCTATTGAGGGAGCAAAGGCCTGGGTCATTCCATGAACTGCAAGAAGAGACGGGATGTGGGCAACAGTTAGAGGCGCAGTTACGATGCGGCATGTCCTAGAGAGATGATTTAGTAGACCACATGGAGAACCATCGGGAGTATGGACGGGGCACAAGAATCCTGACGCTCATAAACCAACTGTGACAAAATGAAAAGGACGGAATGAGACTTACCCCATGCCTCAGGCAACAGTTTGCGGACGGTAGTTGTTTTCAGTTCTGCAAAGAATGCACCACGATGTATACATCTAAAATGGCTGATGTAGCGTTGCCAGTTCAATTTCTCAGCAACGATGGTGAAGCCGGAAGCCTGTTGGAGGTCGAGACCTGTGGGCGAGACAAGGTTTCCGGTTGCAAGAAAATTGGCAAGCCTTGCACCAATGTCAAAATTAACTTTTGACAGGACCTTCATAAAATACTTCTCTGAAAGAAGTCATTCTCCTGGAGAAAGAAACTAGATAGGAAACTTACTGTCATTGAAATCCACAACGGCTCCATTTCGCACGTCGGTCCTGATGGTGCCACGAATATTATTGAGAATTTCGTCCATTCGCTCCTTGATGATCATTCCATATAGGTGTCCTGGAAGCAGGACTTCTTGATGTTGAGGCGAATCGGGGTTATCAGCACAACACGAGGATGCTACAAGTGCGTAGAGTTTCCGAAGCATGAACCTATAGACTATTTATTAGAGAAGGAAAAAACCCTGGTCCCTGCACACGTACAAGAGCATCCGGAATTTATCTCGTGGTGACTCCAAATGGACCAGTATCATCTTTTGGATCAAATAAGCACCCAAGGCAGCATTTGTCCAGTCCTCCGGCATATTCAGCAAGACACGGAATTTGTCGCCCAGGTATTCCAAGCATTGTTCTCCAGTATGCATAGTGAACATCTTGAAACTCCGTAAAAGCAGCTCAACACGGTCAGATAGGAAGGTATTCTCGTAGTCCTGCATCATGATTCCCTCAAAGATCTCTCGATCTGAAGCACCGACAAGAGCCTTGAGCACAAGCATGATTGGGATCACGTATTCCTGTTTCCGCAGACTGAAGCGAAGCATCGCACTTCCATTTGACAGATAATGAAGGTTATTAGTGACGCTCGTTTGATCAGGCCGGACACAGCGAATTTGAACTGCGTATGGAGTGTATGATGGACCACGATTGGAAAATGAGGGACGAATAAGAGAAATTACATGATTGCGCCGAGGGAGAATCAAGTAACGAATGAGACGCTCGTTTCCGTTTATGACGAAGTAGCCGCCGAATTCTTCTGGTTCTTCGTGGTGACGCACGAGGTCTGCCGAAGACATGTTGCGAAGGTTGCATCTAACAGACTGGAAATCATTCAGTGCTGCGATCTGGACAGCCAAAGAACTATTGCACGTACTCGAACCATGATGGGTACTAAGCCGCAATCTTTAATAGTGGTATGTACTTGACCCGAGTTATCCGTCCAACATAGTTTCATGTTCATACGACCTCGATATGATGTCAGTCGTTCCCGTGCCTAATTTCGGGATAGTTAGTCAACTTTTGAATGATAACGATGATTTTCGATGATTACTTCTGAAGGGTAAACTCGTATGTCTTTACACTGTGGCTGTAATTTTTCTGGAACTTGGGGACGCCCAATTGAGACGTACTCAATCCATACTGGAGAGACGTTATATTTCGTTTGTCTGTCAAAAGTGAAAACCACTCACTTCTCATACGGTTGCCCCACCCAGTAGTTCCGGTTTCTGGATTTGTTATCCCGGTTCCATCAAACACAACGCGTTCTCCAATATCTTTGATCGCAAGAGACAGAAGTCCTCGGCCGTCGCCATCACCTGAAGGTAGCCCAGAGTCATCAAACAGAGCGTTGAACGATTCGATGTGAGGGACCACAAATTCGTTCAAAATATTGTATGTCGAGCCATCTTTGGGTGGTTCTCTGAATGCATTTTCGCGCGCTAGTGTGTTGAAAGTGGAAACTTTCTTCGTATTTGCGGAACCATCAGGCATGCTGTGAACCAAGCTGAGGCGCAGGCCGCAGAACTTGGCCTCTGGCGGTCTGGAAAAATTGAGCACGTGATCTGCACGGAAGCTAAATCTGATGATACACGGGACCGTGGGTGCCGGAGATTGAAAGACTTGGTGCAATGAAAGTTCGCGTTGTAGGTGTTATCGCGCATTGCGGACATACTTCCTGTTCCCTCTACGATGTTTGGCAATGTGACTTCCTCGTGGGCGACCCCACAACAAAACCAGCAGCACCAGCAGACGAGCGCTTTTGGACAGCCAGCGAGTGGCTTCGGTACCTCTGGTGAGTCAAATTTGATGATTCATTCAACACATTACTGGACAGCTGTTTAAAAGCCTTCGGCAACGCAGGTACAAGCGCTTTTGGTCAACCTACACAACAGCCTCCAGCGAATCCAATGTTTGGTAATCTGGGCGGCACACCAGCTACGAACACGAATACCGGCTTCGGTACGCCTTGCTATTTTTTATCTTGCACCACATCTTATACTCATCCTATACTAAAAAAGGCGCGTTTGGAGGTAACAACACCTCTCAAAGCACTACCGCAAATCCAATGTTTGGAGGCGCAAAACCATCTACAGGCTTTGGCGCGTTCGGGGGAGGAGCCAGTGCTTTTGGAGGAGGAGGTGCCTTCGGTCAAACCAACACTGCTAGTGGTTCTGGCGCGGGAGCGTTTGGGCAGCCTGCGACAACAGCGACTACGAGCGCGTTCAGCACCGGCAATTCCATTTTCGGTGCTAGTAAGCCTACAACGGCGTTTGGATCCACGACAGGTACGATTTACACTTTGCTATTGAACGTTTATTCACAAATTTGTCATGATAGGTTCGACATCAGCGCTTCCTGTAACTACTGGATCATCGAATCCGCCATATGCTGTCCATACGGAAAAGGACCCTAGTAGCGCGAATGTAACTCTCCAATATCAATCCATCTCTTGCATGCCTGCCTATCAGAGTACTTCAGTAGAGGTGCGTCAAATATATACGCTCTTTTCGTTGACTTTCTCACAGATTATACCAGGAAATACGGCTTCAAGATTACAATCAAGGGCGTAAAACGGCGAGTACTTTCGGTCCTGGAACGTTTGGTACCACCCAGTCCACCACGGGAACCGGACTTTTTGGTGCACAACCAGCTCAACAAACTCCAGCATTTGGAGCTCCTGCGACCAACCCTGGAGGATTTGGTGCCTTTGGTACTAACAACACAACGACAGCTCCAGCAACGACTGGTGCTTTCGGTGGTGGGGGCGCTTTTGGTCAACCCCAGCAACAGCAACAGCAACAGCAGGCTAGTGGATTTGGCGCGTTCGGATCAGCAACACAACCTCAACAGCAGCAAACTGGCGGCGGATTGTTCGGCGGTGGTGGCGGTGGAGCATTTGGTTCTACTGCACCTAAACCTTTCGGTTCATTTGGAAGTGGAACTGGTAAGGAGTAACTATGTTGAGATTTTTGAGCTCTGCGGCTGACTGGTCTTAAGGAACCACGACTACGTTTGGCGGTAGTGGAGCGTTTGGACAGAACCAGCAGCAACCGACACAACCGACACAGCCTACTGGCGGTCTGTTCGGATCCACTAACAACGCCACATCCACTGCCAATAACCCCTTTGGAGCCTTTGGTGTGTTTCTTTCTATGGTCGAAGTTCTTTCTTTCTCTAACTTATTTCAGGAAACAATAACGCCAATAAACCTGTATTTGGCCAAACCACAACAACACAACCGACGACTGGTTTCGGTGGTTTCGGTTCAACTCAGCCACAACAGAACCAGCAGCAACAACAAGCGAACCCCTTGTTTGGTGGTGGCGGAACCGGTACTGGCCTCTTTGGCCAACAGCAACAACAGCAACAACAGGGCACTCAACAACCGGCCTCCAATTCATGTATGTCGTCCTTATATTTGTAACTCTGTAACCTGACAATATTTTCTAAGTGTTTGGTGGGGGTCAAACCAATACTACTGGGGGTCTATTTGGTGGTGGTGGCGGCCTTTTCGGCAACAATAATCAGCAGCAACAGACGCAACAACCTGCTCAAGCTGGTGCATTCGGTGCCTTTGGCTTAAAGCCCGCTCAGCCCACGGGGGGGCTTTTCGGAGGTGGCACTTTTGGACAGTCAGGGAACACCAACACCACCCAGCCAGCACCCTCTCTTTTCGGAAGTACGCTTGGTGGCCAGCTAAATAATCAAACGACGACCGCTGTGGGTTTGTTCGGCAAGCCTGCGCCTGCTTTAGGTGCCTCAACTTCCACCAATGGGGGCGGCCTCTTTGGTTCGACTAATCAGACTGGGGTATTGTTCAACACCTCCACAACTGCTCCTGGTGTTCAGGGTACGCTCACAGCGTCTATATCTGAACCTATAGGATCCGACCTCCCTATCTTCAATCTACTTCCTCCTGGCCCTCGTCTTCTTGATCTCGACACCTCTCAAAAGAAAAAACCTGGATTCTTTGTGGACGTACTGACACGGTCACCAATGCCTCGTGTTGGATACACGCCTGCCAATTCAAAACTTCGAGGATTTGCCGCGTCGTCCTCACCAGCTCCTCCGTCCCCCTTTGCTGGCAGCCTCTCGTTGAACTCTAACAAGACTAATGGATTGTCTCTCAGCCGAGTTGCGGACAATTCGGCAGGCTTTGATGCGTCCCTTCTCGGTCGTAGCTCGAGTCCTGCACTCGGAAGTGGCTCGAAGCAGAGTGTGAAAAAGGTCATTTTGGACAAAAAGATTGAGCCTACAGAAATCTTCGTCAAGTCTGGTGGCTCACCTGGTGGGCTTCGTGGCGGTAAAGTTGTGTTCAGCCCAGCGCTCAGCGCGGCATCACGCGAAAAGGACGCGCAGGCAGCGCTAAATCCCACCAATGTAACCGAGTCCCCGACACCTGCTCCTCGGCCAAAGAATACCCCTAATCGCTTCACAGCGCAAAGCCAGCAAGCTGCTGAAGATGGCCAGGGACGTGAACTTGAGGAAGGTGAATATTACGTGAAACCTGACCTTACGACCCTCAAACAAAAGGGGTATGACGAATTGTCCTCCTTCAATGATCTCGTCGTTGGTAGGGTCGGGTTTGGAGAGATACATTTCTTGGAGCCTGTCGACTTGACTGGATTGCCAAAACTTGGAGCGCTGCTTGGCGAAGTTATTCGGTTCGATGAAAAGGAGTGCAGCGTCTATCCTGAAAGCGACGATGTGGACAAGCCGCCACCAGGTTCAGGACTCAATGTCGCGGCGCGATTATCATTATTCAACTGCTGGGCCGTCGACAAAGCTACACGAGAACCTATCAAGGACGAATCGCATCCCAGTGCAGCCAAGCACCTGAAGCGCCTGAAGAAAATCTCTCATACTCACTTTGAGAGCTTCAATATTGCGGACGGAAAATGGACTTTCAAGGTCGACCATTTCTAAAATGAGACAAGAATTATTTTTCTTATTACTTCAGAGTACCCGGGGAGTGTTGATAGTCAGTAGTGTAGTAATTTTGTGTCACGTACAGTAGTTTACATCGTACATATTTACTTGTTGCAATACCATATGCTTTCCATCGATATCGGAGCGTATGGGAGGAGAGAAACGGTTGAGTCACTGGATGGGATGACCCGGAAGTGAAAGAGTGTGGGTTCCGTGATGACCCACATGGTATTAGATAACAGCCTAGACCTACCTATGATGCCATTGGCCCTAATATAAGAAACTTCGAACATAACATCACCCATCCAAAACACCCATCCCATTTCCCATGAAGGTCAGTCCTGCTCTCTATTCATCTTCTGTCGACTCACCTCTTTGTAGCTCGCTTCTCAAGAAGATATTGAAGGTCATGCAGCCGCCTCGCGTCGTGGTGCCATTGAAGGTACAGTATTGAGCGGCATTGCTGCCCTCGGTGGTTCATATTACGCCCATCGTCGTTTCCCCGGGTATCGTGCACTTCCCCTCTCGCTCAAATTCCTCGGTGTCATCATCATCGTCGCTCCGTGTCTCTCTATTCAGGCTGAACGCCGTGGTCTCGAGTACGACAAGTCCAAATGGTGCGTGAGTCCAACTTCCCGGCAAGAAGGTCATAATGTCGATTTTGTAGGGAGGGCGAAGGTGTTCGGTTCTTGCATAACAGGCAGATGTCAGAGGACTCTCGTTGGGAGGAGTTGTCGACCAGAGACAAATTGGCTGATTGGGCAGATCGCCACCAGTACAGCTTGATCCTTGGTGGTTGGGCTTCCAGTTTGGCCTTTGCTGGAGCTCTTATCTCGCGAGACAAGTGAGCCTTCTTCGATCAAATTTGCGACTCAATGTTTACTTCGACCATTTAGGGTGCAAACGACCGCGCAGAAGGTACTCAAATTACACAAGCGTCCACTGACAACCTAACGATAATTCACAGGTTGTTCAGGCCCGTATGTGGGCACAGGGATTGACTATCGGCCTTCTCATCGTCGCTGGTGCTTTGACCCAGGCGAAACGTGCCGCAGCTGCTAAACACGTAAGTTCCTCATGGAATTTTGCTGAAAACAGTCCCCATTTTCACTTTTTATTAGCCCGTCACAGATCACTCATGGAGAGATTTGGTAAGTCTCTCAGTTTAATCCACCTCGGCTAAATTGCTGACCTTGCCTCGTAAGTTGGAGGCCCAGGAACAGGAGGCACGAGAACGTGCCGCACTCAAAGAACAAGTCACACCTCCGAGCCGCCGTGTTCCTGCAGTAGCAGCATAAACCGGCATTGATCTATGAGGACTTAGACTCCAAACCTTCACAGCCTATTATATAGCAGCCTATTCCAAACCTACTCTCAATATTTTAAATAAGTATGGTGTAGTTTCGATCCTCACGTTGTACTTTTAGTACCGAGTTCGAAATCGACGGTCGTTTGCCTCTTTTTTCTCTATACTTATCCTTTGCGACGGCCGACCGGTCTCGCGACCACTGACGAGATACTCACGTCATTGTGATCGATTACGAATCGAATGGAATTTCTAATTTTAATTATCCACCGGGTTGGCCTGTTTTTCAGCTTTACTTTAAATTTGTTCTCATTCTCCATCGTCTTCCATACTCATGGCATCCACATCTCTCGATCTCCCGCTCTCCAAAGAGAAATTAGACGAGATCAATGCTCATCTCACTAATCTCATCCCGGAAGAGATTCTCAAATGGGCTGTAGATCATATACCAGGCTTGTACCAAACGACGGCCTTTGGACTTACTGGGCTCGTCGCGATCGATATGCTCTCGAAGATCACGTCCTCCCCACCGCCTCTTATTTTTCTTGATACCCTTTATCACTTCCCAGAAACATACGAACTTGTAGAAGATGTCAAGGCGAAGTACAACGTTCCAATACACGTTTACAAACCTGAGGGATGCAATAACGTGAAAGAGTTTGAGGCCAAGTATGGAGAGAAGTGTTGGGAGACAGACGAAGACACCTATGACTATGCCGTCAAGGTTTGCCGATATATACAACAATTTAAATGATCTGACCTACGCCGTTATTTGGTAACATTTCAGGTGGAACCAGCACGTCGCGCATATGCAGATCTGGGTGTCAGAGCTGTGATCACCGGACGACGAGCATCTCAAGGTGCCGACCGAGCCTCTCTACAGCCACTTGAAGTCGATTCAACAGGCCTTTTGAAGCTCAACCCGCTCTTCCAATGGAATTTCCATCTCGTGGAGTGGTATATCAACGAAAACAAAATTCCACGAAATAAACTGCTTGATCAAGGCTATCGGAGTGTTGGCGATTGGCACAGCACAACGAAAGTTGCTGAGGGTCAAGACGAGAGGGCTGGTAGATGGGCTGGGAGGGAGAAAACTGAGTGTGGACTACACAAGGATTATTTTACCATGAAGGCTCAGGCGAAAGTTGATGGTGGTACGTCCTTTCCATACAGCTGGTTCCAATCAATCAACAATTCAGACGTTTCTGTAGCATGATCTTGTCGGGGCCCTTGTAGGTTTTCCGCATACTGGCTTGGTATGTTGGGATCGACACGCACCACGGCCACTTGACCTTGACTCGATCTAGGCCCGTCTCGTTAGATTACCATCTTGTATACAGTGTGACATACAATGATACTGCATCATTGCACAGAACCTGATCATGACAGAATCCGTAGGTAACAACTCCAATTGGCATAATGATATGCGTGTACCAGCACCGTGACGCCGATGAAGGAAATTCATGCGGAGACAAAAAGTTCAAACGTTCAGATTGCAGTATCATTTATATCATTTTTGATCCATATCCTTCCCAGCTGCCAGGTGCTTTCTGGCGGAGTCTGAGATCTGACTTTCCATGTCTTATTATATCAAAGCCCGACATTCTTTCCAGGGTATACTTCAATCTATCAGAGCTCAGTTTCCCCCAACTTTGTCGCTCAGATCCTTTCCATTCGTTCCTTATAAGCTCAAAAACCCACTTCAACCGATGGCCCTCCAGTAAGTGGAGCCCTCGACCGATGGGGGTCGCCCATAGATTTACCTTGCTTTAGACCAGATTTCGGCCCTGATGGATGCGACTTCCCACCACTCCCTATCATCCACTCGTCTGACATCGAAAAGAGGATTTATACCCACCGCAGTCTCTATGCACGGCCAACGCACGTTTTTGAAGATCATCCCAACGATCCCAGTCCGGATAATGAGAAGTAAACTATTTTGCGTCACCTATTATAAACGTTCCGTCGATCCAGCATTGCTTAGGTTGGAGCATCTCGGTGACGCCGTCCTAGGCCTTTGTGTGACCAACCTCATGATGCAAATGTATCCCGGACTTCACGTCGGTCCTTCAACTGTAAGCGCCCTACTCGTACGGCATGCCCAGCGAATATTCAAGAAGCGCGATCCGGGCTGCCTCGACCGATATTGAGACATTAATAGTACTCTTCCTAGAAAATCCGAGCGCTGATCGTCGGGAATTCCACGCTTGCCAATATGTCAGTCGGTCGTATTTATTCGTCATCCGAGGCATTTATAACTAAACTCTCATTTCTTTTAACTCTATTTCAGTTCATTAAAGTACAAGCTTCCTGATCGCCTACGTTTGCACCCTGCCCAGGCGATCTCTTTGCGTGCCTCGATACATATCCAAGGTGGGCTTTGAGAGCCATAACTCAATCAAGTTCACGGCATCTGATACTCGTTTACTTAGCTGATGTCCTTGAGGTGAGCGCTTATGTTGCCGTGGTCATTCTCATCTGATCATATTTATTACAGTCGTATATCGGAGGACTCTTCCATGAACAGGGCCTGGAGGCGGTCAATCGCTGGTTGGAGCCGCTTTTTACGCCCTTTACAATCTCTGCGTACCAGATAGTCCGCTTGCAGTATGGTCTCCCCATGCTGCCTACGCCCTCATCGTCTCCCCGCTTGACCCCCTCAAGCAACGAGTTATCGCCCATGACGACCATTGGACACCTTGCGCTCTTTAACCAGCAGCTGCAAAAGTCGGATAGCTCGGTGGAGTGGATCTACTCTGATGTCTCTGAAGAAGGGATTGAGGTTGATGAGGTTGCAAAACGCGCATCGAAGACGACACCTGTGTGGTATGTCAAGGTTCTCGTCGATGGGGAGTTCTATGGAAAGGGGAGAGGGAACACGAAAAAGGCCGCAAGAAACGAAGCTGCTAAAGTTGGTTTGAAGAGATTGGGAATAATAGTGTGGTGCGTAGGACTTGCCGAGTCGGGAGTTCTTAGGTCTTCTGACATACTATTCTTCGCATGATGCAGATTCTTATCACGGATGACCGCCCCTGCACGGTTTCTCCAGACTTGTGCTGGATATGTTGATCATACGCCAGCTCAAGTGTGTAGAGGTTGTGGGTTGGGCCCTTAACTGAAACGATCTCGGCTGGTCTGATGACTATCTCTGCTATCTACGTTTCGTGTGTTTTCTATGCTCTATTATCTACGTCCTTGGACTCCTAGGATCTATAACAATGTATGTATGTATTCTAGTACGCCGAATATATC
Source organism: Termitomyces titanicus (assembly GCA_017657335.1). Lineage (NCBI taxonomy): Eukaryota > Fungi > Basidiomycota > Agaricomycetes > Agaricales > Lyophyllaceae > Termitomyces > Termitomyces titanicus. The sequence goes on along the minus strand of JAGGAX010016696.1, from coordinate 49,754 downwards.
CATCAGCTCTTCAATTGCAAGTCCCTGTTTTGAGCAACTGAGTCCTGACTAGTGACTATTTGACATGGAGCCCCGGTCCCAGTCGCATCAAAGCAAGGTAAGTACTATGGTAATAACCATCCGAACAACTCATCATTTATGCATGCATGTGCGGTAAGGAGTATAACATGTGATAAGAATAAAAATCGGCTCTATTGTCCACAGATCGGCCTCTCTAGATGTATAAGATTTCCTTCCCAAGCAATGGGAATACACGAGTAAACGTGTGAAGCGGACTAAGAGTCAAAAACTGGATCCATAGAAAGGTATACTGTAATACAAGAAGGGGAGGTAACATTTTATGCAGTTGAGTAGAACCTGTAGGCAAAGTACCCGCCAAGAATAGCAAGGGGAAGGAAGTACGATAGGCTGAGTTTAGAGGTTAGTGAATCGTGGAGAGATGGGTGGAATCTAACATACGTAGAGCCCTTCTGGACGGCACCTGCCATCCGAGATGCTTGGGCGGCTGCCGCGCCTGACTTTAACCTAACGTCCTGTATTCATTTGATCAGTACATTCGTGAAATAGAGTGGCGAATGGTGATATCCTACACCGCCCATGAAATCACCGACGAACATGCCGGGGAGCAAAGCGCGAGCCTCGTCGGAGTGACCAACATCCTCGAAGGCTTCTGTCGCATCTTGACCTGTAGAAAGAAGGCAAACGTCAACGTCCGATGGAAACGTACCGCGGTCCGAAAGAATGCCACGTACCACCTTCAGCCATGATAACCTCGTCTCCTCCAGGGTGCTAAAGATGTAGAGCTTGAGCTTTAGCCGCGGGGAAAGGATAGGATGTAGCGCACCTCGTCAATGAATTTCGTAACATTGTAGACTGTAGGAAATCAAATGAGCCAACAAAAACAAATCGCCTCATTGGTTGACGCGTACCCTTGCCATGAATGAGGATGTAGAAGCTCTCCTTGGACTTATGTTCGCGGAGCTCTTCAAGCGTGATAATGTTGCCGGCCATTATGTGGGTGAGAGGAGATAGTAAGTGTTGTTTGAGAGTGAATGAAGAGCGGTGAAGGGCCGCTTCATCAAGGCTCCCATCCTTTTTTAAAGCCGTATAAATTTTCCCACGTGTGAGACAGGGTGGGGTTAACAATCACAACTGTTCGAATTCATTGAAGTGTGGCCAGACGTGCGTTCCCGTCGCAAGTGGCGGTGAATGCGTTTAGAATTCCGCGCACTTGTTGCTCATCAAATTTCATAAATACAAAGACCAAAACATCCACCCAACTGACTCAAGCTGAGATGATAGGCATCAAGATGACATTGAAAAACAGTACATGCGTAAATGAAGGTGTCTACTCGGTTTAGTACTCGAATGGCCATGGAAGAACTGGAAACAGTTGGACATTCAAGCGTGGACCAAGAAATGCCGCGAAGGTTGCTCTTCCACACACAAGTTAAGGAAACGAAGGCACTGAAGGCCATGTCCCTAGGCATTCGCAAGTGGGTTCGATAAGGGATGAAAGATTGTACAAGAGGGTCGAGTCGGGTCAATCAGTCGGAAATAGAATCGCATTACAGACATCAAGGAGGCCAAGGAGGTCGAAAGAGCACAGGCTCCTTAAAAAAGTTGTGGGTTTATATATGAGATGAGATTCAGATTCCGACGCCGAACAGAGCCAAACACATGATGTGGCTGAGGACCTGTTCGACTTGTACCATCATCACCCTTTACGCGGCCCAGCGCCTTGCTGCGAGTTCCAGCCTCCATCACCCCCATGGACAGTGACACTTCAGATATTCTCGGCGGTCCGACGTCTCTCAACGCGTGCGACAGTCAGTCTGGATGGTGGTCCAGTCTTCCAATTGGAGCAAAATCGGTTTTCACTCTCGTAGTCTTTTTCATTCTCTACGCTTCTGGTGTTCGGGTGCGAGAAATCTTTCTTGTATGGCGGGAGAAGGCTTACAAGCTGTGAGTCACATTTTGCTCTGTCGATACTGTATCTGATGGTTTTTAGGGCTATGCGACGAAGACACGGTATACCGGACAACGACCATCGGCCCTTCAACGTGGCTTATGCTGCTGTGCTACGCGCTCGACAGGAAGGCGAGGAAAAGGCGAGAAGAGTGAGGCTTCAGGAAATGGTTCAGGATGCACCGTCTGACCAGGACCTACGGCAACGTAATGGTCCGTGATTCTCCTCTTGGCATGTAATCTTACCCTTTTTTTAATTCTCTGCCTACAAAGGAATCTTGTGCGGTGCCGCAACAGGGTCATCGAACTCCCTTCCCGGTCGCTACGAATCTGTCGATGTGATCTCATCGACCTATACCCGCGCTGGCGGTTCTAACCAGTACGCTTATCCTTTTGATGGCGCTTCAGGAGTTAACTGTTTGCCAGTTCCCGTCCTACGTTTGCTTCACAACACGATACTGAAGACTACTATAATCCCCATCCAGCCGTTCGTATAGTCGATCCTGAAATCAATCAAAGTCCCTCGAAGTCGCGTCTTTATCGTCGAGCTGCAAAATATATCGATGATGAAAGTCGCAGACATGGTTCTAATGGCGGTGATGAATCGGATTATACCAGAAAGACTAGAGCGAATGGTGAGAATGGGTTACGTGGTGACGAAGAATCTGAATGGATTGAGGAAAACGGCTCCCGGAAACGTGGTCACGGAGATGATTATGACGATGAGGAGATCGATGATTCGATACATGTTCGAGACAAACGTCAACGTAAAGTCTCCCTTGACAAGTCATATCAAATCATTGGCGAGGACATGGACATTGACGAGGACGAGGACGAAGTAAACGCGCTTCGGTCCTTTGCCCGCGGGAAGAAGCGAGATCGTGCAGAGGCTGGATCAACATTTGGCGGCGATGACGAGGATGACAGCGACCGCGAGACAGAGCAAGCTCGCCGTCGTCATCGTAAGCGGAGGACGTATGCAAAGAGGAAAGATTCAGGTGTTTCCTCGCGTGGTACAAAACGTGATCGAGAATTGGCTGAAGATGACAGCGAGGACGACAACGAGGATGACACGCGTATTAAAGCCTCGCGCAAAAAGAGAGGCAAAAAGGCAGCACATGTTCCGCAGCAAGATGATCGAAGTGATGTGTCCATGGACGAGTCACAAGCTTCGTCTTTACGCGGTCGGCCTAAGCGTAGTATTGGCGAGGAATGGGAGAGTAATGGTGTCAAGTACAAGATTGGACCTAATGGGCAGCGTCTCCGTCAGACTTTGGTGAGGAAGGAAAGACAAAGGTTCCCGATGGTACGCAGTTGCTATATCCTCTTTTGTGCATTCTGTAACATTACCCGACAGCCCGAGGACTCTCAACATCCTGATCGTCAAGCAAATTTTGAAGTTTATGTTGAGACGTGGCTTACTGAGGAAGAGTATTGCGAGGCGAAGGATCAGCAGCTTTTGGCATGGCAAGACTCGAGCAAACCTTCTGCTGAGCCCCAAACGCCGACGATCGAATCACCGGTAAGTTTTTCTAAGTTCCTGAAATTTTCCGAAGTTTAGATGGGATTTGGACCTAGGAGGAAGTACTTCCGGTTGCTGGAAAGGATCTTCTGTGGAACTCTGCGTCGGGTTCTTCCCAACCCGGAACGTCGACGTCCCGACAAATCACTCCCCCTGTCACCCCTCAAACTAAACAGCGAAAAGATGACCTCTTTGGATCTCTTGCTTCAAATGCCGGTCTCCGCGCTAATCCTTTTGCCAACCCTCCTCATGCAGGTAAACGTGTCGCCTCAGCTGTCCGTCGTCCTTCTACGTTGAAGTTGAACGGCACGTCTACTGTTCCACCCAGTCCCGTGGGATCCATTGTACACAGTTTGTCTGACAGCACAAATAACAGTCCACGCCACAAGGCCTTTTCAAAATGGGAGAAGCAGGATTTGGAGGCGAAGGCTATGATGAAGATGAGACAGGCCAATCGCCTCAAGGAAGAGGAGAGATTGGATAAATTGAAAAAGGAGCAAGAGGCTGCCACCGCTGCTTCTAAAGTCATTCCGACAATCACAGTAACAAAGGCCGATGATGCGAAACCTACTGTTTTCTCCCTTGCTCCACCTGCTCCTGACGCGACCAAGAAAGATGGTCCAAACCCGTTGTTCTCGGCAGGCCCTGCCAAAGGATCAATTCAACCACCTCTTTTTGCGCCACCTACATCACAACCAACGACGAAACCACCTACGATACCAACTTCTGCACCTACAGCTGGCAACCAATCCGTGAAACCGACTGGCTTCGGGTCCAATCCCGAACACCTAAATTCGTTTGTATCATTTGGACCTCTACCTTTCGCGACTTCGACTTCGACTTCGACTGCCCCTGCTGCCTCTACATCCGCACCTGCACCTGCACATGCTAACCCCGGTATCCCGATCTCTAAGTCTGCATTTTCATTTGGTCCTACACCACCCCAACCTCAGCCAACCCAAGCAACTCACGAGGGTGAGAAGAAGAGTGAGCCTGCCGCTGGCGGTTCCCTGTTGTCAAGACTTTCACCTTCTGCCCCCGCACCTGCTGCTCAAGCCACTCAGCCTTCACAAGCTCCATCTGCCTTTGGATTCGGCAAACCTCCTGAGGCTCCGACTTTCGGTAATTCGAGCACGACTCCGCCGTCTTCGCAACCTGCTCCATCGCAACCTGCTACTGCAAACACTGGCCCCAAGTTCGACTTTGGTTTCGGCAAAGGACCCGCGGGCGGAGCGACTACTGCTTCTTCAACCGCAACGTCGGGATCATCCATGGCCAAACCTGTAGCGAATCCTTTCGCCTTCACTCCCTCAAATACGACGGATAATAGTACCGCGGCACCGAGTACCGCTCCAGTCTCTACGGCGGCTGGCAGTACGACGGCGCCCAAGTTCAGTTTCTCAATACCACCGTCGTCGTCAGGTTCGAATTCATTCGCACCGAAGAGCTCGTCCTCATCGGGAACATCGTCAACCGCGACAAATGGAATTGGCGTGTCTACAGCGACGACCACTGCTCCCGCACAATCGGGCTTCGCATTCGGAAATAAGCCTGCTGGAGAGACTCTGGTAGCATCAACGCCCGCGGCGTCGCCTTTTGGCGCGTTTGGCGCTAAACCCGATCCTGCCGCAGCATCCACTGCTACTACACCTGCCCAGTCTTCTTTCGGGGCTTTTGGAGCAAAGCTTAACGGTGCGACGACTACTGGCCCCGCGCAGTTGGCCTTTGGAACACAACCGGCCGCTGCACAGTCAGCTTTCGCATTTGGAACAAAGCCTGCTGATAATTCATCGACACAGCCAGCGTTCGGCGTTCAGCCCATCGCTGGTACCTCAGCGCCTGGCCCTGCACAGTCGCCCTTTGTGATGGGTACCTCGTCAACAACCGGTCCTACTCCGCCCGTCTTTGGCACTAGTCATACGTTCGGATCGAAGCTCAATGATGTAGCGCCCGCACCAGCACAATCAGCTTTTGGTGGAGGCTTTGGAGGTTCGAATAGTGCTTCAACTTCTTCACCATTTGGAGCGACCGCTGGTTTTGGTGGCAAGCCAACAACTGTCACATCATCCGCCACTTCTACTGCTTCAAAGGAAAATGCCTCCAAGCCAATCTTCTCTTTTGGGAAACTCCCTGCCACATCGTCAAGTACTACACCGTTAATGACGCCTAGTGCTACACCCACTCCATCAACAACGGCTGCTACTTCGGGAACGCTTTCGGCGTTTGGAACATCGACGTTCGGACCTTCCTCATCTAACACATTTACATTTGGCAGTGCGGCAAAGGATTCAACCACACCACAAACGTCACAAACGACGGCTAATTCGCTGTTTGGGAAACCGGCGGATACTAATGCATTTGGGTTTGGTGCCAACACATTTAGTTTTGGCAAAGCTCCTGCGTCTACAGGACAGCAGCAACAGTAGCGTATATGGATTGAAGGTCTGAAATCTCGAAAACTGTACATGAGCGTAAAGTAGTATACGTACAGAAAATGGTCTAATGTGGATTTTTCTGTTGTTGCAACTTGGAATGTCATGTGGTCGGTCTCGTTTCGGATAGATAATTCTCCTTGGTTTAAACTGCCACGAAGTTAGAAGTAGACTAGGGTTACGGGATGGCCTAAAAATTCGCCAAGAACGTACAAGAGGCTGACCAGTGTCAGAGTGCAAAGGTTGGTTGGTCTCAGAATCCTCAAAGTCAATTGCTGACCTGTTTCCTCCTAATTTATCCCCTCTTTCTATTACTACCTCATATCTGCTTCTCAGCCCTAGTCTATCCATATAATTTCCATTCCATATGCTTGCTGCCAGCGTCAACGAAACTCCTCGACCTCGACCTCCAGCCAAGATTCGCCGCTCTTCGGCGTTGGCACAGGCGGCCTCCACACCACCTCCCTCATACGCTGCAGCATTCACACTCACTCCGGACGGTAAACCTCGCATCAACAACAGCCTACTTGGGTCTCCTCTGTCTGCCACGTTTCAGCGAGTCGGGTGGGACGGTGAGCACCAGACGTCATCCACAACGGAGGAAGACCTAGAGTGGATGGACGAGAAGTCACGCGAGGAGCTTTCGGAACTGCTAGTAAAGGCCGATGGTCTTATCAAGGAGCGAGAGAACGGTACGTTATCTTCACCATTCCATCCATATTCATGTGCTCCCACCTGATACACATGTTTGATTCATCCAAGAACTCGGGATAGCTTCTGCAGTGTGCAAGAGTCTCTACGACAACAACGTTATGCTCAAGACGAAGCACCAGCAACTCCTTGCCCGTTTACCGAGTTCGTCTCCGTCTACGTCTCCATCTCCTTCACCGGAAACCATCTCTCGCACGTCTTCCCGATATAGTATCAGCCTTAATCGGCCAATATCTGAGTATGACTCTTCACCCATTGCGTCGTCGGCCTACAAGCACGCCCGTAAGATATCCGTGTCAACGACGGAAATTTCGCATCTGGCAGATCAGAACGCAGAGCTCCTGGAAAAGCTTGAACGAATGGAGTCCGAATCTCTCAGTGCCGATCAGGCAGGACGTCGCGTGTTGAAGCGATTAGAGAAGGAGATCATGACACTACGTGAGGAGCTCGAAAAGACGCAGGCCAAAAGCGAAGAGTTGGAGCAGAAAGCCAAAGCTGGATGGCAGTCCCAGAAAAAGAGAGAGGAAAGGGAGGCAAAGTTTAGAGCTATGCGAAACCTCGGTCATGCTAACGACGCAGACGACGAGATGCAGGAGGTAAGGGATTTCGCTCCAGAAGGTTCACTACTTGGAGGACTTGGCGCATCTCGGGGTATGAGTGAAACTCCGAGAAAGATTTCTCGTACTCCGTTGACCCGACCCCCGCTTGCACCCTTTCCTCTCACTCCCCATCCTGAGTCGACTCTTATCACTCAGCTGTTGGAGAAGATTCAGGAACTAGAGGAAACCAACGGACATATCCTAGACCAACAGAATGAGACTAGAAACCAGCTGAACGCTATGCAACGGGAGACGGAGCACATTACCAAGGTGTACGAATGCCTCGCGGATGCAAATCTTATCGAACTGTCTGGTGACTCAGCTTCAGACGGCGGGAGTGAGCGTGCTCTGTGTGACGAGACTGTCAGATTCAAAAGTTTTGCGCGTAATCTCGCAGCCGAGTGCACGTCCTCGCCGAATCCAGGCGAGGTGCGTCAACATTTGAATATCGCTACAGTTTCGAGAACACGCAAATCTGTAGTGGGACTTTTTGATAATCTGAACGACGATAAGCAAGGCCAACGTCGAGGCGCATTTACACCTGATCAACTCAAGTCTTTCGATCTCCCTGTACCCTTTGCCTCACCAGATGGAAGTTACAAATCGTTGTCTCGGCGCACCTTGGAGACGGAACTGGGCAACGAGTTCAGTGACGGCTGGGGACTGAGCGCACCGGACCAATCCCGCACGAACAGCCTGTACGACCTCAGTCCGATCTCGGCTCCGGCTTCGCCTTCCCCCTTCTCTGCGAATCGGTCATCTGATTTGTCACGAAACATTAGCTCACCACAGGAGACCTGCGATGCACTCCCTACTCCCGTGTCGATGTCTTCAGGCTCCTCGGCTCTTCGTCTCTCAGTTGAGCCTCCTACGCCTGACAAGGTCACAGCAGCAGCAAAGACCAAAGGGCAGGCGGAGGCTTCCCCACATTCGTTAAGGTATCACCGTATGTCAGAGACCGTTCGATCTCGCACGAATCGCTGGGTAAACGGCCGTTTCAAGGACACGCTAACGGGGAAGACGAAGATCGAATTTCCTTCGGGCGATCACGAAGACAAGAAGGAGCGGGAACGAGAACGAGGACAAGAGGTCTCACAACCTTCCACACCTTTACCTCAACGGTTAGTAAAAGCATTCGACGCCGCGGTCGAAAATTTCACTGGACAGTCTGTACCTAAACCTGATGGTAGCAGTCAGGAGACAGCGGCGACAGCCACTGGCAGCCAGGCGGAGAAACCGAGGGGACTGGGAGCGATACTGTTGGAGATTTGGCTCTGGCTTCAGTTTGCGATGATCATTTTGGTTTTCCTGTGGGCAATGGCGAGGAGGGGACCTAAGTCTGTTCTGGGTGATGCAGGAGTTGGAGGTCATCGACGCTCCCGTACGACGTCGTCGGTGCGTTGAGTCAGACCTATTAGTAGTCTGTATGTATACGATATCTACATTTTTCTTGCTGTATAATCCTTTTTGTCTATACCCCCTATATTTTCAGTGCTAGATTACTGGATATGCATAAACACATCCTGCATATTACGAATGTCACGAGCGTCAAGAAAACTCGCAGGAAGTCTGCTGGAAAGGAGTAGTCTGGTCCAGAAACTGAAGAGCTGAATCAGGGGCCGGTATCGAAGGTTAGATATATCGGCGAGAAGTTGTTCTCAGGAAAAGATGAGAGGAATTTCAATATGTAAGTTTGGCGTACTTTTTAGTACTTTGAGTTTATCTGTAGGTCGTATGGCATGTCGTTCGATGACGAGTCGAACTGATGGGTGTACATATGTAACATCTTTAATTGGCACGGAAGGTACGAGAGGAAGAACGTGTAATTTTTTCCCGAACTGCGCGTGAGAAACACTTCCTCGATTTCACTGGCACCCTCATCGCGTGCATTTCTCTTAAAAAATGAGCTCTAGTTCTTCTTCGCGTAGCTCTAGCCCAGAGCCACCATCGTCCGTCGAACAAAAACAAAAAAGAAAAGCTGTTTCCGCAGAAACCGCCGACGACCACGACACGGCTTCCGACGCAGAACCTACTCCCGACGACCCAGTCCTGTCCCATGCCGATCGTCGAAAACAACGCAAAGCTGAGAAGAGAAAGGCAAAGGAGGAAGAAGAGGGAGTGACCGCGTCCAATATCAAGAAAAAGCGCAAGCTTGAGAATGGGAAATCGGTATCGGCGTCTGTACCAGCTGCCCAGCGGAAAAACTCTGTTTGGGTTGGCAATTTGTCGTTCAAGACGACTCAGGAGAATCTCAAGGAGTTCTTCAAGGATGTTGGAGGGATTGTGCGAATATTTATGCCTACGAAGCCTGGGGCAAATAAGGCGATGAAGCCTGAAAATCGCGGGTTCGTCTCACTGAATCGACCTTGGAATTTCCATTCACTCCTAAGTGCATAGGTTTGCATATGTAGATTTCGCCACAGAAGATGCGAAGATTGTCGCTATCACTCTTTCAGAACAGCCTTTGCTCGGCCGTAAGCTGCTCATTAAAGATGGTATGTTCCTCAGTCGACCATGACCAAAGAATGTTCCTTATTCATCTTCTTAGGCAGTGATTTCGCTGGCCGACCCGCTAAAGAAGCTAATACTTCTGCTACCGGCGCCAATACGCATACCAAAACAGCGCGGAAAATTCTTCAGGCACAAAAGCAGTCTCCTGCACCTACGCTGTTCCTTGGTAATCTAGGTTTTGAAACTACAGAGCAAGATATTAAGCAGCTATTGGAGGCTCATAGACCGAAACCTTCCAAAAAGAAGGCAGCGGGAGAGGAAGGGGAGGTCGAGGAGAAAGAGGAGAAGGAAGAGAAGGAAAAAACCAAGGACGTCTGGTTGCGAAAAGTTCGAATGGGAACTTTTGAAGACAGCGGTCTTTGCAAAGGGTATCTAACATCCTCTACACTACAATGACCTTACTTAATCAGCATCTATCAACAGCTTTGCATTCGTCGACTTTACATCTATCGAACACGCCACCGCCACCCTCATCAACCCCAAAAACCATCGATTAAACGGTAGAGATCTTGTCGTACAATACGCAGGCCCCGATGCAGTGCGCCGGGGTGCGCCCAAGGGTAGTAAACTCGAAGACGGCTCGAGATCTTCTGCCTCGAAGAAGCGAGAGGCGCTTCCACATTCATATTCGAAACGGCCCGAACGCCCGGAACGGAAACCTCGTCGGGATGGATTCAAGATAGAGGAGCCGGTAGAACAGGAAGAGGGAGAACATGATGTGCCTGCGGCTCAGCCAGAACACCACTGGGACGAGCGGAAAACTTTTGCGGGGAAGGAGAGGAAGGAGAAGGGACCTCGGTCGCGGCCGAAACCTGGAGCGGCGCTTGCACAGGCGAAACGCGAGTCTGCTGCTATTTTGCCGAGCAAAGGAAACAAAATTACATTTTAACCCTTACCATCGGTTTGAAATTCAGCATGATAAAGTCCGCTTGAGCAATTCTATCATTGGATTCTTCCGGTATTAATACGAGGTAAAACAAACGGATATTCTTCACGTAAGTAGATACTTTTAGGAATAGAATGTGTCGAGCAGAAATTTCCTTGAAACGAGACAATGTGTATGGATGTGGCGCATAGATAGAAAAAGATGTATACTAGGAGGAGCAATTCTCAATCAGAAGAACACTTCGCCAACGCCACAATGAGAGGAAAAAAGGGTGAAATTGGGCAAGAAAATCGAAGAGAGTAAATTCAATTACATCATATGCATCCATTAATCGTCAGCTAACATCCCTACTTCATACTCACCACACACGTCCCAGCGTGAGCCTTCAGCGGCTGCAGATACGTATTTGACGAAGCGCATGACACGCTCGTCACGTAGCACTAGAAGCAGCCTGTTGAAACCAGGCTGGACAGTCAAAAGCGTGCTGTCTTCTTCCTCGTCCTGCATCTCCTGGTCCTCTTCTGACGGCGCTGGCGAATGGGCTTGGCTACCGTTTGCGGAAGAACCGTTGTTGGAGCCGTTCGTGTGCTCGAGACTGTGGCCATTACCGTTTGATGAGGCGTTCGTGGACGTGGAAGCGGCTGGGGGTTTGCTGACTGTGCCAGAGCGGTAGATTGCTGGATCGTCTTCTTCATTGTGTGGAGCCATGTAGCACTGCAGAGGGGGGAGATCAATCATATCAGCCGATCATGAATGATAATATAAAAAGGAGCATTCTCACCTCCCAACCACCCCATTCAATCGCCTGCCAATTCTTCGTATCATTCAGCGCGCTCGCCAACAAACTCTTCCCGTTTGAAGATCCCTCTCCCTTGCCAATATTTCCCCCAATGCCTGGCGTAAGCCCAAGCACAACATCAAGCCTCGCATCCTTATCCTCGCTCGTCGCAAGCGTATAATCCAGTCCAGGCCTGAACCGCCTCGCCTCCGCCGCATAGCTCAGCGGCAACAGCCTGGAGACCACTGCGAGCCACGCGCGGAACGCAGGCGAGGTGAACAGCTCGTTCTGCAGGGTCCGCAGAATCTCGTCAGGGGACTCCTGCGCCGCCCGCGGGCTTACTGCGCCCGCTGGTGCGTTCGCAGGCGGGGGATTGAGCACGCAGTAGCGCCATTTGTGCGGAGGGCCCAGGACACGCCAGCCCTTAGTCGTCCCCGCGGTGTGTGGAGGTATGCGTCCGGCACGGTCAGGGCCTAGACCGTCGCGGGCGTCGAGCTCACGCAAGCGGGGCTGTAGGGCCTCGGCGAGGGGGTGCGCAAGGAAGGAGAGGAGTTCGAGAGAGGATTCGGAGGCAAAGCGCGCGGAGAGAGCCTCCATTGTGCGGCGCTGGAGGTAGACGGGGTTCAGGAATTCGGTGAGGAAGCCGATATGTTCGTCTGAGAGGGATTGGTCTGGGTGCGGGGCTTCGGGGTGTTCGGGATATGTGGTGAATACTGTTGATGTCGAGGTCTATGGGATATTAGTGAGAGGGAAGGGGAAGAGAAGAAGGGACAACGTACGAGTTGTTCGCGGGAGCTTTTGTTTTCTGTGACGGGAGCTTCGGGGACATAGCCTTCCTCCCCTTCTTGGGCAGCATGGAACCATCCGCTGATGCTTAGACGCTCTCTCCCGTCCTCTCGTTCGCCTCCGACGATGACCTCTTCAACAGAGTGGAAGCTTCGTCCAGGTTGTACCTCAAAAAATATAAATTGATTCCAACTTGGGGGAATGGACTTTGATGGCATCGGCTCTGGCTCGAGCTGGCCGTCTAGGCCCTCCTTGACTGGGTACAGTTCCAGTGCACCTCCCCAGTCTTTTTGCCAAAAGGTATAGTGTGGTAGTGGCATGTAGAGAATGTAAGAGACACGTCGTGTACCAATAACATCGTCGTGATTAAGTAAATGGCAGCCTTTTGTATATGAATTGACAGACATGTCCTGTTTCTTGCCTGACAGAGGACCGCAGCCAGTGACAGTCTGGAGGAAGGAGCGGAATTTCTCCGAGTAGAGTGCATTGCGGAGAGCTAGAATATTAGGTAGGAGGGATATTTGGGCTTCTGTTAGATAGTTAAGCGAGGCAAGATCGCCCGTCTGGTTGACCTAGAGATCGCAGATGTTGGGCGCGCGTCGAATAAGCTCGAGAGTGGCATGTTATTACCTTGTAGATGTCAGTCTCTTTCTCTGTAAAGCTGAGCTCACTCAGACACTCGTCCTTGACGTTTTTGAGGAGATCGTCCTGGAAGAGTTTTTCCACGACAGCATACTTGAAAGGCTCGCTGGCATTGTATGCATTGTGCAGTTTTGCAGTGGTGTTATGGTCGAAGAGATCGTTAGCAAAGTGGTCAGCGACATCGGTAGGGTGCTTCATGTGGGATGTCTTGGGGCGCTTTGTAGCGGCGTCAGGGGAATGGGAACGAGAGTGGGTGCGGGCCATGGGATCCAAAGGATGGATGGAAGAGATTTATAAACTATTTTGATTTCGAAAGATTGCACGGAAGTGATCGAGCCAGGCCTCGGTGTGTCTAGATTTCTGATTTCCACTCAGATGACCTGTTTTTCCACTTTCAAAGCCTCATTAGCATAATTTCTTATTTTACAGACGAAGCAGGTACTTACAGCCTCGCAGACAAAATTGCAATTATTGTCCAATCGGCTTTTATCCTTTTAAGTTTGATTGGCCGGGCTCCGACATTCTATTCCCACGCCCCTATTGGCCATCCCCCGTGACAAGTGCCCCGCAGAACACCAACCGCCATTCGTTGCTGTGTTCTCACAACTATCTCCGTTCAGTCACCACCAGAGGCCTGGGCGCATGTTCATCCCAGATTCTGTCTTCTATTGGTTTACCGTGCCCGACGGCTCTTCACACACCCCTTGGGCCTTTACGTCTCTTTGACTCTGTCTTTGGTGCCCTATGCAACACTTCCTGTTCTATAAGCTTCTTGAGTCGGCCTTGCGAAGCCTCCCAGCCAATAAGTATCGAGTATTCCAAATATATCAGAACAAAATCAAGTGTTCCTCGGGTATAAATCATCACGAATGTTTACACGAAACGTGCAATATATAGAAAAGCATGTTAAGGATCGTTCTATTTCTCATTCTGATTTCTGGACTCTCGGTCTATATGCATACATCCAGTAATTGTCGAGATCACGGTTCAACAGATTGATTGGAACGGGTACTACGGTTCCCCCAATAATCGTATATGGGTATTCTATGTAAGTATTCTCCCGTCCGTCCGGATCCTGAGCTTGGCAGTCATCAGCGTCCCCACCAAAGTCGTATCAGAATTCGAGACTGACTGCCTAGCCACTGGTTCCGAGTGGGGTTGTTCCCGTTCGTGATGTCGTCGATCTCAAGTAACATGACCTCAAGCAATGAGCGCGCTAAGGAAATGAGCAGCAACGACATCTCGACATGTCACATTTGGCACAAAATTCTTGGGAGAGATGATGGCAGGACCAGTAAAACCGGCGCTTCGCTCAACTGCCCTCCGAGTCCTCCGAGTCCGCGCATCACCGTCCGCGTCGGACTATTTCTCATCCACTTCCAGCGGTCTTCGCTCTTCGCAGCTTCTTCTCTAACATATTCCAAATTCCTTTCTTACTCCAGGCTCAAATTCGGCATCAGCTCGGCACCTCCAAGTTTACTTTAAATGAAACCACCTTCTCTCTTCGCGAAGCTCCAAGTCTTGATAAAAGTATAATATTTCTTTACGACATCTTAACGACGTCAGAAACAAATACCGACTCGACTCGGTCTTCGGGGTATGCTTTTAACGTTCACCTACCGTTCCGATTTCCTGTTATTTCTCAAATTATGAAAACCTACGCCTTCTAGATCTTTCTCGAACTCCTGCGCAACCGACTCTTTGTACCGTCTGAAATGTCACGTACACCCCAAAGGTTTATGAGCAATCGTACATAATGTTGACGGCTACGGGCATTGATCATTAACGGAACAATTTACTGTACAACGGATAGATAGTCAGAATATGCTCCTTTAACAAGGGCCGGGGCGGAGGACACTTACAAGTCTGGCTCGACGTTTGGGATACTAGGTAGATATTTGAGAATGCTATATTTAGCTTTTTTGTCGAGGTCGAACGCTCGCACGCCACGTCTTCTACTGGACAGCAGTGAGCCAACACTCGGCACAGGCATGTACATATCATAACCGGGATCAATGGGCTTGATAGGATCGAGTATTTTCAGAACACGCACGACTGCGAAGTTACCATTTGCATGTTTTGGTATTGTTGACCGTTCAAAGCGAACAAGAACCCGTCCTGCGGGGAGAGCCCAAAGCAATAAGCAACCACACTTGGAAGAATCATGTACATACCAGTGTAAGGGACAATAGTGTGATGAATATCCCTGCGGTCCGCCGTTAAGCCGTTAAAGACACCATGTCCGATTTGATCAGAACAAATAACGGTAAAGGGACACAAGTGTTGAGACATATCCATAACAAATGGCTGTTCCAAGTAATACAGTGCTCGTAGATGTTTGATCGCCCTTTGTGGAAGAGCGGACAGAGCTTTCACAAACTCAGGATAGCCATCATGGTACAACAGTTCCTTCAAAGGTGCAAGATAAACAGTGTGTGCAATTCGTGGTGCACTCAAGTGCCACACTTCGCCGCAAGCGTCCAAAAGGTCAGTCCCCTTCTCAAATTGCGCTGGGTCATTGGATGGTGTTATCCGGAAGCGAATTTGACCGCTGATGAGTGGTAGGCGAGGATCTCGGTGCATATAAAAAAAGCCAGTGGTGTCGGGGGGAAAGGGCAGAAACTCCTGTTGAATACGGTCATACCCAAGGATAGCTAACTTTGGTGATTCGGCATAGCTTCCCCGCAGAGATATCTCCATCCGGGCGGAGAGCACTGTGAAGTCCGAAGGTTTTAGGCGACGGGGGTCTAAAGTAGTGATCCTCCTTGTTCTGTCAGCGAAAACCGTCTTTGCTTTGGCAGGTGTGATGTGGTCGAGGCCACACGAAAGAGAAGAGCTAGATAATTGGAAGATATTTATGTGGCGTAAAAATACGAAAAAAAGACTTTGTACCTGGGTGAGAAGCCCGTGATACTTGGAAGATTTTTTAAAAACTCAAAATCGAATTCCCTAATTTGCAAGCGACTGCGAGACACGTATGTAATCAAGCTACCTGGTGTCGGAATTGGCTGGAGCGTAGAACTCTCGCCAAGTCGCTGAATTGGTTCGATAATCTTGAGGACTCGCATGACAAATGACGTGCCGTTTACCGGTTCGGCTGATGATGCGTGTTCGAACGAAACCAAGACTTTTCCTGAATGTCGAGAACATTATACGGCCTTGAGAGAGTTCCCAGACTTCCAATACTCACCTTTGAAGTTTGGTTTAGGGCGAATCGATGAATCTGGAAGTAACAACAGTGGCGATGTCCTAACAACCTTCCCGGGGGTGAGAATGGTTATCTTTTGACGTCGTTCCAAGTTTATCACGAATGGTTTCTCCAAGAAGGTCAAAAGAATGCGTCCAATTAACCCGGTATGAGTTGTGACATGGGAATCAAGTATACCGTCTTGAATGGCCATTTTCTTGAGAGGAGGCTTCAATCGAAGAAGGGGGATAGACCATGGCAACACCCCGTCAGGCCCCAAGAGGTCAAAGCCGTTTTTGAAAGACCTTGGGTCGGAGGATTCCGTGACCCGAAAGCGAATTTCACCAGTTGTGGATGGAAGGCGTGGGTCGCAATGAGAGTACAAAAATCCTCGAGTCCTTTCCGGAAAATAGTCAGGCCCAGCGCTGTGGTGAGAAAAATAATAGATTGATCCTAGGACTTGCTGGCCATCCTTGAGTTCTAAGACAATCCTCCTCGTTTTGTTGTTTGACATATCAAGAAAATCGCTCGGTTGTAAGCATTTTGGGTCGAATGTTCTGATTGGAACACAGTTCTTGCCACTCTTACTGTTGCGTGGACTGGCACTGAA
The DNA here is from genome assembly GCA_017657335.1 of Termitomyces titanicus. Taxonomy (NCBI): domain Eukaryota; kingdom Fungi; phylum Basidiomycota; class Agaricomycetes; order Agaricales; family Lyophyllaceae; genus Termitomyces; species Termitomyces titanicus. The sequence continues at coordinate 33,122 of JAGGAX010016696.1, read as the reverse complement.
CTCACGCGTCAAGAGTTGTCTTATGCGTTGTACTTTGGATGAAAGCATCAAAGCTGAACTTGCGCTATACGTTGGAGCCAATATGTATAACCCAGTGACGGCATGAAAGCTAAGTATGACAAACTGAGATCGACAATGTGCTGACTCATTGAGTACTTACACGGATTGGTCGTTTCTGGAAGTTCCGTTCTACAACCTAGTACAGCGAGCACGAGTGAGTTACTAGTAGCGTTCGAAACGACACTTTTCTTTGCCAATTTTGGCATTTCGGCATTTTTATAATTCTTGGTCCGATCGTGCCAAAAAAGGTTATAGTGTATCTAGTATGTACCTCAACGTTCAACCGGCGCCACTTGGCACCTTCGCTCAACTGCACTGTATTCAAGTTTTAACTAAGTGCTCTAGAAGTCCTCTGAGTTCGCCCACCGCAGAGGGAGATCGGACTATCTCTCACCTCTTTTGTCTCTCCGTGGCGTTACAACATAATTCAAATTCCTTTCTTCCTTATTTCCAGGTTCCAAATTCGGCAACACCTCGGCACGCCAAACCTTCATTTCAACATGATCACATGTATTAACAATGTATATGGAAAGTGTTATCGCTAAAGACGCGTTCTGGATCCCTGGATCTTCGCTCTGGTTTCTACTAGACTCTCGGCCGTTGGGCTGTCATGGATTCTCCTGTTTTCGGCTTCTGAAGATCTGAATCAGCGTGCATGTTGTATGTAATCTTCTCAAGTTATTGCGAATCCAATTGGCTGGCCATGGCCATAGATCTGGATTGGTGCAGTTTCCTGAGATAGTAGTCTATGATACGTTCTAATCGCGCCCCCCCTCCCCCTCGGCCCTCGATCTGTGTCAAAATATTGGTCAATGACCCTCATGCCCTTTGACCATGTATGGGATATTGGGTCTTAGAGGCAAACTGGGACTCACGGTGTCGTGGTACAATGCAATTCTGCGTGGATGCCGTGTCGAAACTCACGTTATATGAGGCTTCACCTGCAAGGAGATAAAAGGATCGATTCATGGAATTCTAACTGATTTCTATTTTGGCTTTCGGGGACGGCATCAAACACAATAGTATTCATCTATGTACCGAGTCTGGGCACTGGTAAGAATCTATTGAATTTGTCTAAATCCGAACCTTGACTTTCTGGTCGGTACATAGACAGCGATCAAATTTGAACTGGATGAAGTAACCCACTGGAAGAATGAAGTATCTACACTTCGGCAAGCCTTGCCTTGAGGTCTGTGTATCAGCAAAGGATTCATAGATGATAACTGAGCTATGTAGCCTACATTATCATTGTCCTGGCCTCTTCTTTCGTTACAGAATTTTTTGTCGAAGACACAAATGTCAAAGATCCCTCCCTCATGCTCTCAAACAAAGCATTACAATGCGATTATGCGCGGACGCGACGTCGAAAACGCATACTATATGGAGACAAGGAGATAAAAGGATTGATTCATGGAATTCTGACGAAATTTCATCAGATCTTTTTCAGCTTTGGCTTTCGGGGACGGCGTTAAACAAAATAGTATTCATCTATGTACCGAGTCTGGGCACCGGCAAGAAGAATCCATTGAATTTCAAGTTGTCTAGATCCGAACCTGACCTTCTGCCAGTGAGTACATAGACAGTAATCAATATCTTTAGCTTGATGGAGTAACAACCCACTGGAAAATTCCAATGGCCACTAAAAAAAACTTACCCTTCGGCAACCTGGTGGCTGGGCTTTACCCTTGAACGCCGTGCCACAGCACATGTACCTACCCTACATTATCATCGTCACGGGCCTCTTCTTTCGTCTTGCTTTCGTCTCCAGAACTCCTCATACTTGTTACAACTCGCACGACTCCCTCATGCTCTCAAAGGCGTGAACGCGACGTCGAAGACGCGCACTAACGGAGACAACGATAGAAGGATCGATTGATGGAATTCTAACTGATTTCCAGGATATCTTTCCAGCTGTGGCTCTCGGGGGATAGTATCCTTCTATCTACCGAGTCTGAGCACTCAGGACAAGAAGAAGCCATTGAATTTGTCTAGATCCAAACCTTGACCTTCTGAGACAGCTGAGCTAATCAGTCTTTAGCTGGATGGAAATGCAGAGTTACTAACCCACTGCCAGGAGGGGACTCGGAATATTTAGTCCAGGATGAACCAGGGCTGTATTCTGATTTGGGCGAAGTCATCAGTACAGAGTATTATTAGATTTTGTCGGGGATGGGACCTTCAATCGATCCAGAAATCCAGGTCGTATATTAGAACTACTCCTTTGGGACTTGCGCGGGACCATGGTTGGTGGTCATGGTTGTGCATATATGACGAATTCTATCGCCGTGTGTTGCTGATGAAATTCCGATGGTCAAAGAAGTGCTTACACTTTAAAGACAACTTGGTGATTGGCCTTAGTTTCAATTAAGTATCGGTAAACCAAATCTGACTATCATCAGCTAGACTGACCCCCAAAAAATTCGCACATACGCGAAAATGTCAAATATGGAGGACCAAGTATATCCAGCACCTCGATACACTCCTTGAACGCATTCTCTACAATCGGGTATGGTGTAACGGCTAACATTGCCGCCTCTCATCATCAAGGCACCTTCCTTACGCAAGGAACGCGGCAGCTCGGGGTTCGATTCCCCGTACCCGAATAACCCTTTTTCATTGCCAGACCTCGAGGCTTTTTTGATTGATAAGTGCCCCTTTCGGGAATTTATTTCAAGCGCCGTATACAACATACGAGAGATGCAATAATTTGAATAAATATGTTGAGATTCGACTACCTACATACATACTCTTCGCCTAATCGTACAAGCCTACATCTACATATCAAGCATTTAAAAAATTTTGTACAAATGGGATAACAATTGCGCTGGGGTGTCCATGCCAATGTGCGATCCCTGATTGGAAACTCCTCCCTCGTGCTCTTAGAGGGGTCCCAATCAATTTTACTCAAGAACATGAAGCCATCAGAAAATATCCATACGGACCATATCCGCATTATTAAAGAACTTTTTGCAGTCGGGTATGGTGTAACGGCTAACATTGCCGCCTCTCATGATGCGTCTAGACACGCGGCAGCTCGGGGTTCGATTCCCCGTACCCGAACTATCGATGGATCATAATTTTGTCCCACTTTACTTTTTTCCTCCTTGTTAGTTAGACCTCGAAGCTACGAGTTCGAGGATGCCATGCATGTCTTTGGCCTGATTGTTCAAGCCTGCATCTACATACATATCAAGGATCTTTCAAAAAATCTTTTTTACATACACCAATAATCAGATGACAATCGCGGTGCTGGGTGTGGGCTCCTGATCAACACTTCCTCCCTCGTGCTCTTAATGTCCCAATCAAGTTTTAATAACAACAGGCTGTACCTGAATCACCCAGTAGATTGTCTCGCTATTTAGCCAAAGCGATTGGCCAATCCTTCATTTCCTACCATCGGGTATGGTGTAACGGCTAACATTGCCGCCTCTCATGATGCGTCTGCACACGCGGCAGCTCGGGGTTCGATTCCCCGTACCCGAATACCCATGTCCGACAACCGCTTTTTAAAAACCATTCTTCAGACACTCTAACAAGTCTCGTTCCATGGCTAACATTTCCGCCTCCAATGTTTTTTTTTCCCTCGCCACACAGACAAAAATCACCTTCCTCTAAAAAAAAACCTCTATATTCAAGCATGACAAACAACAAGTAAATATGTACCTCAAAAAAGCACATAGCTACGCATACGTAGGCTTATAGTAAATACTCGTCAAATACTTCTTACGATACCTCGTGGTGGTGCCTACGGCAAGGACACCATTTCTAATTGCGCTCGTTGATAAATGGTGGAGGACGACATGCGACGGGACGGGAAGCACGCTTGCGTCGTCCGTGAGCGGGATAGTGTTGTCGTCTGTGTCGAGGCTGATAGCGAGCGGGCGCGCGGCGGGGTGCGGGGATGGCGAGGCGGGGGTGGACGACGGGGTGGTGGAGGGGTTCGAAGAGACGAGGGCAGGCGAGGCGGGTGTGAGTGTAGACGTGGACGAAGGGAGGAAAGGAGATCCTGGGCCTGGTGTAGGAGTTGAAGGCACGAGCGTTGCAGGTGTGGGTGTTATGCCTCCTCCGCTCGAGTCTGCGCGTACGGGCGTGGGCACGGGGATCGGCACAGCAGGCAAGTCGGGCTCTACGTCCGCTTCGGTGGGCGGCGGCGGAGGCGTCGGGTTACGCACACGATCACGGTCCCTTCTCTCTCTATCTCTCCACGTATCCCTCCTCTCTCTCCCTTCCCTTCCCTTCCTCACACCCCCTGTCCCGTTGCCGTTCTTCCGGACAGGCACCGCACCACTCCCCACGACCGCACCCCCCTGCACCACGGCCCGCGCATTCAAAATCAGCTTGTCGAGATGCCGCGGGAGTCCAGGAGCGGGTGGGATGTTCGGGGCGGGGACAAAGCCCGCGACGCGGTGGGTGCCCTGTGCGCCGTGGGCATGCCCCTCGGACGCGGCGAGGTAGGCTTCTTCTTCGTGTGCGGCTTCGAGGAGCTCCGGCGGGAGAACGGACGTCCATTTTGCTTCGCGGTGGGTGGTGGGTGGTTGGGGTTGCGTGGACAGAGCGGGATCGTCGTCGGATGTAGAGGACGCGGCGCTCCAGAAACTTTGCCCTGGTCTGGCCTTTGTGGTTAGTACGGGCGGTGAGGCGGGGACGGGGACGGTGGAAGTCGAAGGAGGAGAATAGTTGATAGGCACTGCGACGTAGTTTGCAAGTGAGCCCTGGTCGTCGACGGCGGTGGGAAGGTCGTCGGCTACGCGCCAGAGATCGTCGATTAGAAATCGAATGTGGTGTGTCCCCGGGGGAAGCTTGACCGTTGCATGGTACACATTCGACCCAGGCGCTCTGCACAAGTCGTTAGCTGGAAGTAATGACGACAGAGACAACGTACTCGGGAGTCATTGCAAGGCGGCCTTTCCAGTCATCGTCCCCGGCGCGGGCGAGGAAGATGGACTTGCCCCCGCCGCGCCAGGTGATCTTGACGGGCACAAGCTCCGGGGCACGCTGATAGACCTGGGTCAGCCCAACTGGGAGCGTCGACGACACCGTCTCGTGGACAAAGGCCTGTTGTTGGTGTGTCGGAGCCTGGTGGGACTGGTCGTACAGCTCCTGGATGCGGCGATTCCTGCTGCGATGGTGTGCATCCCTGTCCCTGTCTCTGTCGCGGTCTCGCTCGCGGTCTCTGCCCCTGCGAGAAGGCGGGGGAAAGACGTGATGGGTGGGAGGCTGGTGGTGGTGGTCAAGAAGATGGACATCGGTGTGACTTGGGAGGGTGATCGGTGCTCTTGTGCGGCCTGCCTCTCCTGGGACGGCAGAGAGAGGGAGTGGGGCAGGCGGGATGGGTATGGATGCGGACTTGGGGGGCGTGTCTGGCTGGCGGCCGCGTGTGGACGAGAGAGTGAGCAGGGCAAGATCGGGGAGCTCGAGGGACTTTTTCTTTGTGCGGAGAGAGGGATGGGGATTCCCCGGCGTCGGCGATGCGCTGGACTGGCGCGGGCGCGGGGTCGCTCGTTGCCCAGAGGCGTTTGACGCTGCGTTCCCCATCGTCACTGTACACAATGTCTAACGTCACGTGTTTCATAATATGGTACACTATACTCTCGAAATACTCTGGTAACTCGGCAACAGTCCCTCGTCACCATCTATCGCAAGCTGGATCCTGCCCGTCCGACCTCCCGATGACGACCGCGAGTGCCGATGTGAATGACCGTGGCTGTGACGACGGTGTCGATGAGCTTCTTCTTGTGCCTGCGACTCGTTGACCTCCGCCGCTCCCCCGGACACCCAGGCTTCAGTCGCAGTGTCCCGGACGTCCTTGGGAACCGAGCTAATCGGTATAGGAGCGTAGACAAACTCTACGTCCTGCGCCTCTTCGTCGCATGGAGGAAGCACATATATGCGTCGCGCAGTGCGTAAACGAGAGGGGTGCGTGTGTCTTGTGAGTTGAGAATACAGGTTGGCGACTGCAAATAAGAAATGAAGCTGTGATGAGATGGAAATGAGGGTTATGTATTACGAGAGGACGATAGCAGTGAGCGACGCACCCGAATAACAAGGACAATGAACATGAGTCCGACAAAAGCCAGTCCTGCACGTTCAAGCCAGCGTTCGCAGTTTTCTAAATTCAGCCCCATGTCCATCAGGTTCCGTAGGAGCTCTGGATGGTGCGAAAGCTCCTCGCAAAGAGCTGCGCGACTCGAGGTCTGGAAAATGGCATAGCTTGCTAAAACAGTCACGAATGTGCAGAAAACACAATCTGCAATAGAGTAATCGCGGTAGAAACGAACGAGGGTGGGTTTTCTCTGCCATCCTGATTACAATTGGGTTAAGGAGAAACGAGACAATGAGCTCACTTTGAGTATCCCAACGAAGCCGACCAAGGGAACGGCTGCTGCCACTGCAAGATACGCACAGCAGAGCCCCCAGATGACCTTGACCCCATCGACTTGCCAATTATCGCTTGATGCCTCCCATTCGCTCTCTGGCTCCCACTTGATGGTCCACGATGCAGTGATAACCTGCACAGCAAGTGCGAGGTGGAAAACAGTGCCAAAGGCAGTGACTGCAATGGATGCAGACCTGTATCTGTACATGAGCGGAGAAGGAAGAGAGTAGGAGGACGTGGGAGAAAGAAAGCCTGACCTGAATCCACGGGTGGACATCGACGGCAACCCTTGGATATAACAAAAACGCGGACAGAGTGACAATCAAAACCGAATTTGACGCTTGCCGCCCATTGCCGACTCTTTTCCTCATCAAGGTATACACAGAGCGAGTAAACTAGTATCCGATCTGACTTCCGTCCTCAATCCGAATCAGAGTAATACCCATCATCAGACTCGAGCTCCGAGTCGTCTCCACTGCTGTCGACTTCACTGTCAACCTCAGACCCCTCGTCTCCCTCTAATTCGCTGTCGGATGCGTGATGGTGGTCATCGCAGAGCCGCAACATCGATCTGTCTCCTTGGAATCGATGATGCCATCGATCACCTCTTGTCGCACCTCTCAGATACCCATACTGAGGTCGTGAACCAACAAAAACATATCGTCCTCTTCCAATCCTCCTCATCTCCCCCTCCCGGGCCTGCCAAAGATACATAATCCCACTTCTAAATCCACTCCTCTGATTATTATCAGAATTCCCTCCTCCGAGACTCGCCCTGGCAAGGTGCTGGCCCCACGAGCTCTGTGACTCTCGATATAAATTATACGTGGCGGTGGGCCCGGGCCCGGGCCCTGGACGACCTCCAGTTCGGCTCGAGCTGCGAGAACTCGTTGTACTTGCACTCATCCCAGTACTCAGGGTACTCCCACTCCCAAACTCCGAGCCCGTCTGCAGAGTCAGACTTGTACTTCCCTCCTCGGACGTTCTGCTTCTGCGACTTCTGTCGCTTTGTGCGTCTGCCTCGTCGTACATGCGCGCCATAGCCATAGCACGGTCAGTCTTTGATTCTTGCCGGCCGCGTCTGTAACTGTAACTGTTTGCGAACAATCTGTTCGTATGTAAAGTGTATACATACCCGTTTGAGAGATCGGCCATGGTTGGTGTAAGTATGTATGGAAGATGATGATGCCTCGTCTTGTAATTATACGATTCGATCGATATCGTCGCGTTGCAAACACGCTTATAACTCCACCTCATCACAATGATATCGATCAGCCTTTCGCCGTGACTACAGTGAAGTAACACAGAGCAAGAGACAGAGGCACCTAAATCATATGGATAACACTACGTAGCGTCAACAAGACAAAAAACCAATGTATGATGCGTTCGTTACGAGACCAAAATAAAGTATGTATGTATGTACCCAAGTTTGAGAAAAGAGGGCAGCGACAAAGCAGAACGACACCAGCGGCACAGCGCTGCAAGCTAAGCTCAACTATTTAGGGGTGTGGGGTGTATGTATAGGAAAAGAGGACAAGTTCGTGACAATGAGAGGGACGCACATGATGACAAGCGAGAATAAGTACACAAATTGATAACTGTACCGCAATGCAGAGGAGGAGGAGGAAAAGAAATCAAGTGGGGAGCTCGTGCAGATGGGGATTGATTTGAATGAGGTTTGGTGTGGAATTGGAAGACAGCGCTAGCAAGGCAACACGAGAAGAAAGAAGAAACAACAATCAAAAAGAGTAGAGAAGAAACTAAGGTAACAACAGAATGATGATATTGTGGCAATTAACACCCACGCAGAGTGTGTGATTAATAGTAGACTGTACCATCGTACGGCTGAACATGCGGCATTTCCATATATGGGTTGTACGCGTACCCGTACGCTTCAGGGTAATAGTACTGCTGCTGGGGATATGGCGCGTACGCCATCATCGCCGGATCGTGCTGGATGCCATCAACCACGCCCTCGGCGCCCTCCACCGGTGCATACGAAGGAAGCGAGCCGCTCTCCGGTGAGTTAAGGGTCGGGTAGTACCCGTTTGCTGAGTTGTCAGACAACGAACGCGAGGGTTCGAAGGAAGCAGCGCTCGTGCGTAGTCCGGATGAAGTGTGCACTGGGGTTTTGGTCTGTGACTTCATTCCAGAGCCCCCACCAGGCGCACGGATTTCGATGCGGGGTGTTTGGCGGGGGAAGGAGAAAATGGACGTTCCGGTAGAAGGATCGATGAACCCGTTCATCGGTGGTGTGTTAGAGGCGGAGTGTGCGAGGAAGTCGGGTGAGACGGCGGATAGGGAGTGGGATTGGGTAGGCATGTGGGTGGGGACAAAGGCAGGTGGGAGGTGGGAGTGCATGATAGGGCGGGGGTTGTACATGGGTGGGGCTGCTTGAAGGTAGACGGGACGTCCGGTCGCGAGCTCGTATGGCACACCATGTTGGTTCATGGCGATGCCCGGTGGCAGGGTGGGAGCGAAGCCGTATGGCGAAGGGTAGGACGGTGAGGGTTGAGGTAGCGGGGGAGAGTACATCGTTGGCAAAGTGGGGACTGGTTCCTCACCAGAAGTAGTTGCCTCCACCTGCGACTCTGTCGAGGGGTTCCTCAGAACAGCCTCCTCGGTTTTAGCTGCCCGAACAGGGTCAGATGATTCGGGATCGACAGACAGTTGTTCGAGTTGCAGCCTGACAGAGACTTCCGGCTCGGAACTCAACGACGTGATAATCAGAGGGTCAGCAGGTGAGTGGTGAGTAACAGGTTGAGCTGGAGAAGGTGGTAGTGTGGCAATAGTTTGCACCGGTGGCGTTGGCTGCACAAGGTTCTGAACTTCCGGAGCCAAGGAAGGTCTCACTGTGAAGACTTCCTCAACCGGAGTCTCCATAGTCGCCACATCTGTTTCTTTGGAACGATCGGGTAAATTGACGGTATACACCTTTGCCTCCTTATCATCCTCGGGCGTATGTAACTTGATAGAGGGCCGTGGTCTGAATGGAATCCTGACAACCTTGGCCTCTGTGCTACCGGGTAATTTGACAAGGATGCCTTGACCTTGGCCTGGCGTTGGACGTAGAGCAGGGTCAACGTCGAAGTAGAGGTACCCTTCATGTTGTTTAGTCCACATCCGATCTGGCTTCTGAGCAAACCAGATCCGGCCAGAATTTACGGAAGACCGTCCTGATGTGTTGACATAACCTCCGCGACCGAATCCTCTGCGCCCTCCACGACCAGGAATAAACCCTCGACCACGAAAACTCGCTGATCCTGGAGAATGTTGCGCTTGAACCTGTGCATTTTGTCCCGCTTTTCGCTGCTCCTCCCGTTTCTTCATCTCTTCGAAACCATCATGCCCCCATGTCCGCTCAATGGGTGGCAGATCAACCTCACTCCCATCACCTCCAAATCCCTCGCCGACAGAACCTCCAAGGAAACCACCACGACCTCTACCACGGAAACCATTCCCACGACCACGACCACCCCTACGGTCCCTCCACCAGCCACTAAGGCTCCGTAAGTCCTTGTCCAATAGACGATCATCGTGACTCCAGAAACCACCAACAGTAGGCACATAAGAAGGGTCGCTTTCGAGCCGCTGTTGATAAGCTTGTCGTACTGTTTGGCCAGGAAGACGTTTTGGAGGGTCGGATGAGCGAGAACGTGACGAAGAAGCAACATGCTGCGAGTCTTCTGCCTCATGTGAACCATGGTCACCGTTCACTTGAAGTGCTAGAGATGCCGGAGCAGGAGCCTCTGACGAAGGACGAGCAGTTTTTCCTGGCTTCTTCGCTTTCTTGGATCGAGAACGACCGGGTAGGTGTTCACCGTCAAAGTCAGCAAATTCGATAACAGGCAAATCCCCTGATTCAGTAGTCTTTTCATCGTCAGCAACCATTTCTGACCAATTCGTGCTGGCGGCAAAAAATGATTCTGCCTGTTCCGCAGGCTTGTCACGCACACCACGGTCTCCTGGGCTCTGGCTGGTGTTGGGTGTGAGTACACGAGTGTGGCCATTGGGAACAATCTCCTCAGATACGAGCTCTGTGTCCGACTCCGAGTCAGAGGAGGGAGAGGAGAGGTCGTCGGCTGAATCGGAGTCGGTGGCGGCCTCGCGTTCCATTTCATCATCACTGGTTATGTCACCGGGAGCTCTGCCTCGCCGCCTGACAATTCTCTTCTTTTTTACAAGCTGAGTGGAGTGTTTGGGCGCAGAGGATTTAATTGCTGTACGAGCGAGCGAAGATGAGGACACAGGAGCAGGCATATCGGTAACTGGGTGAAAGGAGATGGCTGAATCAGGATGACAGTGGGAAAGTGGTGGATGAAAGCGAACCTTACTTGAGGAACGAGATGGGATTAGTTGACGCTGTAAGAACTGTTAACGGAGGAAATATAAAACTTGAGGAGGTTGTGGGAGATGAGAGGGGCAGAAAGAAAGTGCTTTCGTCTGACAACGCGGCGGCACCGAACAACGCTCGTTTGTTACGCCCCATTTTTCAAGCTCCGACCTCCGCCTTTTTCTTTCTCCGACCACTAATGCATTTCACCCACAGGACAGAGACTCTCTCCACGGGCCGCACATACCACTTTGTAAACGCATAGACACTCCTCAGAGTTGACTCCTGAACTTTGTGCTAGATTGACCAAGTACCCAAGGACTATTCTGCCACTCTGCTCTGTCTCCATGGCTTTCCTGATCACTGGTACCTGCTCTGACTGACTCAGTCTCGAACGTGTAATTTACACTATGCAGGTATTGCTGGAGATATCAAATTGGACCTTGGGCTCGCAAGGGATACCGTGTGGTAGTACCCGATATGCTAGGTTATGGCGGCACAGACAAGCCTCAGGACCCATCAGATTATTCAACCCAAAGGCTGTGCGCCGATCTTGCTGCGCTTTTGGACCTCTTGGGTATCCAGCGAGCTGTTAGTCCTCGTTGACCTTGCTCCGGGGTGCTCAATCATGACTTGTCTAGGTTGTCATTGGTCATGACTGGGGCGCGTTCACCGCAGGCCGTTTCGCATTATGGCACCCTGAGAGGCTTCTAGCCCTAATTTTGTAGGTGACCGTAGCTAATTTACAAGATTGTAACTTGATTCTTTCGCTAGATTAAGCGTCCCATATTCGCCTCCCTCGCGGACGTACATGTCCATAGAAGTGGTTGCTAAACTAGCTCCAAATTTAGGATACCAGGCCGATTTTGCAGACCCAGCGACCACGTCTCTCATTGAGAACAACGTGCGCATCTTTTAACAAGTGTCAATGTCTATGTGTGAATTAAACGACACCTAGTTATACAAATTCCTATCCAATATATTCAAAGTTACGAATGCCCGAGAGGATTTCACCGGTCGCGGACGTATATTTAAATATCTCAACGACGCCAAAGTACAGAAAGAACCCTCTTTATTGAATGACAAAGTACGTGATTCTTGCATCACAGACACATCTTATCTGATGCTCGAACTCAGGAATTCCAGGTATACCTTGACGTCCTTGAGGAGGGCGGCATGAATGGCCCTCTTAACTATTACCGAACTTCCAAACACCGTCACGAGGAAGAAGAAAGTACGTCGCCCCCTTCAGTTCCCAAATTGTGCTCTGTTATAACCGTCCCTTGCGCACCAGGAGCTAGACTCCCTGCCAACCTTTCGCCGAACCTTCCGGTTCTCTTCATATGGGGAACAGAAGATCGCACCGTTGTCACAGCTGTCGTTCACAAGTCGAGAAAATTCATCCCAAGGCTTCAGAATGTTGCACTCGAGGGCAAAGGGCATTGGCTCATGGTAGAGGCCAAAGACGAGATTACTGACAAGGTCCTTAGTTGGCTCGAGGAAATCGCTTGTCAGCCGGTACTCCTAGGGAAGTTGTAACTCTACTTAGTGGAGGCTTTTGACTGCTTAGTATCATTTTTGTATGTATTTTTAAATTAGCGGTTGGCTCCTGGACCTCGCTTTTGTTTCTTTGGAAGCTCAATACCTCAGTAGCATGAAATTGACTAATACTACTGCAAGTTGGTCGACGTCAAATCCGGGTTGGATGCCTCTGACACACACGTTGGTCAGCCCGAATCACCTTCCTGCCACATCCATGCAAGTCCAGGTCGTCCGCTGCTCAGCGCAGGACAGTAGGGCTAAGAGTCTGTTCTCTTACACACTCTCCAAGGCGTAGGTGAACGCGTAGCCGATCTCTCCATACCACGAATTTAAATACACTTACGCAGTAATAGCGAAAGATAAGGTTTTGTTGAGAGAATAATCGTAAATAAAAGGGAAGGGTAGGAAAATATACGGAAGTGGCGTACTTATGTAAATTATTCAAGTCGAATACATACATATTGGAAGTCAGGTTCAAAAGCGCGTCATTTACGGTCGTCCTTGTGGCTGTGCAACAATTATCATCCATGAACACTTCCTCGTCCAAAGATGAGATAGAAGAGACTGCTGTTCCCGAACGTCCTCCATCTCCTCCTCTATATACAACGTTCGCCGCGAGAGGAATTCATGTACGAAACAGCACCGTCTACTGGCCGCTGCCAACTCATGTCGCTGTCGATAGCCTCCCACCTTTTCTGCGTTCAAGCCACGCGACTACCGCCTCCCCACCCCTCAAGCAGTGAATCATGTCGCTTGGAATTGCGATGGAAAGAAGCTAGCCGCGGCAGGGATTGACAAACACCCGAGAGTGTGGTACCCTGAAAAGAGCGTGAGCAGAGGACTGACGCCTCATTCGCTGAAAGATACACAAACTGACTTTCTGTGGTAGATGGAATATAGGTCTGCGTCTATGTTCTCCGGAGGACACTCTGACGACGTGGATTACATATCGTGGAACCCAACGCATCCGGATCTGTTTTGTTCATCGAGTCAGAGAGAACGCAGGATTGTTTTCTGGGATACTCGACGTATATTTTCAATTTTCGTGTTATTATATAGCTTGACGTATTACCTTCGTCACAAATAGAAAGCCGATATATCCAACAACGCGATACCAAAGCGGCACCTGCCCAAACGAACTATTCTCCTGATGGACGCTCCTTGCTCTACGCCTCCCCAAACCACCATTTGTTTTTCCTAGAGCTGGGCAGAGAAGGGGAAGAGACAAAGGAATTGTGGCGTCAGTCGGATAAAGATGCAGTATGCATGGTTTCCCCTTGTGTTTTCATTGCACTGACTAAAGTCATGTTTATAAAGTTAACAGGCTCGACAGCGATGTTTAACCATGTAGGAGATGGTATAATCCTTACTCACCACTCGGAGCATACCCTTCGCATCCTTGACTACCCGAGTCTCAAGCTACGTGAAAGTCCTGCTGCACATGTGGGTGGCTGTGTAGCTGTGGCGTTGGATCCGCGGGGCAGGTAGGCAATATGAGGGACACAACAGTCACATCGTGATTTGACAAATATTCTGCAGATACCTCGCCTCTGGAGGATTTGACTCTATCGTGAACATGTTTGATTTGAACGAGTGGATCTGCGCACGGACAATCACAGTTTCCGAGTATGTCTTCTCTCCATCAATGTACACAGCTCTGAACAATCAAACAGAAATGCGATAAATGCTTTGAGCTTCTCCCATGATGGTGAATATCTAGCAATTGCAAACGCTGGTAATTATATCGACATTGTACGTTTCTTCGCTCCTTCACAACCCCTCTTGGTCTGAATTCTCTCGACAGTGCGCAACGGAGACAGGTGTACCATTACATCGTGTCCCTGCACTTGCTCCTTCACCGACAGTCTCCTGGCATCCATCCAAGTATGTTATAGCCTATTGTGGGCAGACCAAAATTCGTGAAGGTGGGCCTCCACCGGTTGGGGTGATCAGTATGTTTGGGTTGTTGGAATGAATGTCTTGAGAATCTTGTGCAGCTGCCACGAGTTTGATTTTTTTTTTCACCGATGCTTGCTGCGCCCATTTTTCTCGAGGATTCAGGAGGCTGCGTCCTTCGTAACAAATGCGTTCATTGAGTGCGGCAAAGGAAAGGCACGCAGATGTCTGTATTTAGTAAAATCTAGCAACTAAGCTATATATATGGACGTAGAACTGCATATGAATGTAGGGAGATAGTAGAAAAAAGGAGGCATGGATTTCCGTCTAAGTACATGAGCAATCAAATTCAAAGTAGCTATGTAATGATATGAATAATGATCCAAAGCGCGAAATAGAAGAACATGCGAGATTCTGAAAGGTTGGATTGAATCTAAAACCGGGTGAGTACAGCGTAGATCGTTTTGAAATATTTTCTAGGTCATAAGATATAAAAGGTGACGAAATGAAAACAAAGCAATAAAATTACAGCATCGTCAAATTGAAAGCAAAGTCATATGAGATATGAAACAAACCAGATGTTAGGTCGGCGACGATTATCGTGTGATTCAATCACGTTCGAAGTTGTACACGAAGCTTGTGTGTTCGGATGTGGAGGCCGGACGAACCATGTTGGGAACAACAACATCCCTTGGCAAAGGTCCTTGGATTTTGCTGATATCGGACCGAGCAAGCTTCAAAGGCTTCAGATCCTTCCTCCTAGAGCTGGTAGAGTCCGGAATCGCATTCTCATCCTGCATAAGCACTGCCCCTCTAGCCTTTGGCCTCTTCCCGAGAGTCAAAGGACGAGTAGATCTCAACGCCGGGGTAGCAAGTGTGCTGTTGTCGCGGTCCTGCAGGAGCGTAAGGGGGCGCAGGCTGCCTCTGGGGGAACCTGGCTTTGAGTTTGATGAGGGTAAGTTTAGGTAAGATTTCTTGTGTTGGAGTATGCTACCCTTGGATACAAGAGGTCGGACCGCCTGGGTTGACCATTTGTTCAAGGCAGAAGAGATGGCAGAGATGGCAGAAGAAGTCGTGATGGCTTCAGAGGTAGGTGTCGGTGAATGACCACCAGATTTCATATCGATAATGCTCAGTGAGCGACTGTTTTCTGTCGTCAGAGAAAGAGGAGGAGGATATTTCGGTAGGAATCTGTTCGTAACGATGTTATGCGGTGTGCTCTGAGCTTCAGGATCCTCTTCTAAACCAGCCGTGAACTCTTCAAAGGTACTGACGGCGGTCGATGCGGCAGAGAAGGGCGTAACTATTGACTCCCGAGGTGTCTCCGGGCCCTGAGGAACATCTGCACGAAGTCCAAGGAATCGGGTGGACATAGTACGTTTCAGAACGGCACCTTTGGCAGGAATCTCAATAGACTGTTTCGTGTCGAGCTCGCAGTCGGGGATGGCACTATTTGGCATGGACTCGCCACTAAATACGGTATTCTTCCGGCCGATCTCAATGTTGCTCGCAGGAACAACAGTATGATACTGTCCAGCTTTGGTCTCCAAACCAGCTCCTTGGATCTCTGCATTCCACCAGGTCAAAGATTGCACACCATCCTTCCCGAGACCGAAACTGATGGACCTCATTAACAATGAACTTGAAATAAGCAATGAAGTATAGAACTAGTACCTTGGCAAACTGTAATAATTTCTCTTGTGAGCAGAAGTCTTCATAGGTCTCTGCTCTCGTGCGCGATGTCCGGTAGGCGTAGATACTTCGGGTGAGGGGCCTTCAAGTTTATCTAACTTCAAATTCCTCGCTTTCCTGTCTTCGCTCTTGCTACAAGTCCCGGAAGGGTTCAAGTCTCCTTCCTTGATCTTCATGCCATTTAGGTTGATCCCTAGCGCGAGAAGAGGTAAGACGTCAGCAGTCAATGCATCAATCTCGTTGATTTCGTCGACTGGGTCGAAGGTGTACCCAGCGGAGGACAAAGATTTGTTGTGAGCCGAAGAAACAAATCGAACAGACTTAACTGTAGGAGGAGTCGGCGGAAGAGGGATGGTCGGAGGTGGGCTGGGACTCAAGTAAGTGCCACTTGTTGGGGTCTGGGAACCACTGCCAGTGCCAATGGAAGAGATAGATCTGCTACGAAGATGGATCGACTGGCGAGAGGCGTTGGCATTGGCAGGTGTTCTACCTGTGGAAATTCCGAGAACATTGTCTACTTCGACAGACTGATTTGCCCCCGGAGAAGGACCAGAAATAACAAGAGTCTGCGCGAGGGCGGAATAGTGCCTCTGAGCGATCATGATCTTGCTAGCATAGGCGAGACTTTTCCTGGCGTCAGGAAAACGAGAGCTTGCCTGTGAGTCTTCTCTAGGACGGCTAAACTGAACACTCGTCTCTGAGTGAGATCGGCTATGGAGATCGACATGGCACAAGAAGTTTTCGTTTGGGATGGGCAAATGTGGCGAAGGCTCATCCTCAAATTCTTTAGGAGAAAGAATGGAGATTTTGGGCATAGGCGATAACATTCCCATAGCACGAGCCATTTTACCCTTGCCATCAGCTGCATCGCCATTGGTGATCCAGACGTCACTAGTTCGGCGCCCTTCAACAACGGTAGGAGTTGTAGTCATGCTACGCTTGTAATCCTGGGACCATCTCAACGGAGCATCGGAGCCCACAGGAAGAGCATGCATGACACTTGTAGTAGGAGATTCATGGACATCGAATAATCCAGAAGGAATGGGGACCGGTGAGCCGAGGAGGATGTTAAGAGCCAGGATGGGGGAGGACATTGTGACGGACAGGACAAAGAGGACCGAAATTACTGCAGAAGCACCAGGATCCTTTGGAGCTCTCATCAAATAAGGAAGTGACAACGCCTGAAAAATTCAGATAAACAAAGCGAGAGGGAGGAATGTAAAATGTACTTACGATGGGTGCCCCAATGTAGAGTAACCAACTGACCAGGTGAAGCATGGAGATATCCCTTGTGTTGCCAGGCGAAGCTGCCAAGCCTTTCTCGACCTCGCCAGTTCCAGAAGCATAACCATAGCCACCCAAAACCTGAGCGCTCGCAAGTTTTGGGGTCACTGGGGGAGAAACTGAAGTCAAGGACGAGAGGAGATTTGGCGAGTTAGTATTGTGGACACTACCCCCTCTCACTGAAGTTGGATAGCTCCAAAAAGACATGGTCTTATGGGACTCGTTTGTAGAAGTCAACCATGAGGTCTGAGAATCCAATCGGGCACGTGAACGGTCAGGAGGAGGAGAAGGAGCCTCTCTTCGGAACAGATCAGGGTCGTTGAAAGAGTAGAGAGTGGACAATGCAGAACCATAAGGAGAAGGAAGAGGGGGAAGATCGTTGACTTCAGGACTGGAGGGACCAGACCACACTGAAGACTTTATCGGAACAGATGCACGGGAATCTTTGTATGCACGGATAGATCCATGACCTTGAAAAGAAGACTCTACGCCGGTTTTATGGGTAGAAAACGACCACGCCGAGATGGAATCACGGCGTGAGCTTGCATTGGAAGTAATCCAAGAAGCACCGTCACGAATGGCATCGATGTCTTCTGCGGCGAAGGATGGTCTAGCGTTTTTTTCCTTTATCCTAAATGGAGGCCATGGGTCAAATCCTTCATTAAGAGCTGCAAGATTGCGTTGAATGATGACAAGAGTCCTGATGAGGCAGGTGAACGCAACACTGCTCAAAAAACCAACCGTGGAGGTGTAACTAATGAGTCCAATGAACAGGGACGGGAGACCAGCACCAGAAATTACTGCAGCGATACTCGTAGAAGTGACCCCGAGGAGTACGGTGGGTGCAGAGATCATCCAATGTTTTGCTCCAAATGATACTGGCCTGCCCATTCGAACATGGAGTAGAGTGATAGATGCCACAATAAGAAGGCAATTTTGTCGGATAGTCATCACAGCCCATATCCTCACTACAGAGGCAGGGTTGGATGCAATAGCAAAGCCAGAAGGACCACCAGCAGCTTCACTAATTGCCTGCCATACAAAAAGGACCAGCGCCACAATGTCAAGAGACGCTAACCAGATGTGGCTCTCGTCCGTAACAGAAAGTGATCGGAACTTTGGCAACCCGAATTCGGCCTGGAGAGAAGATCAGATGAATTTTTGAACCATCACGTATGGGCGTACCGGAGAAACGCGTTTGCTCAAAGGGGATGGCGGTAGTATAGGGATAACAATGCGAAGAATAACGAAAGCTGAGCATAGGAACGAAAAGAAAGCTACAGCAAGAGCAGGAATCACCGGGATCATCTTTAGTATTTCGTATAGTGCGTGGTAGGACCTTCGTTTCGGACTGTATTCCGGAACAGTGCAAAGGTGCCGACTTGGACGCCGTTATGAACAGAGCCTGCGTAGTACGAATGGACAAGGTTGGAGTTCGAAAGAAATTCCTCTTGTTTGGCCACCTATTTGTACTTGGTTCAAGATATAGGCGCTCAGAAGGACAGTTTACGTGTTAGTCATAGGAGTAGCCATGGCCGATACTCTGCCGACCATGTAAGTACTAAAACTCCCGAGGAGAGCCATAAACCGGCGGACTCTTGAATCCGTCACATGATTCGCGCGTCACCTTAAATTGGCTTGGCGCGTTGGTGGGTGACACTGATTGTCACGCACACGAGACTGCCTAACGCGTGACACCTGGCACAACTCGCTCGCATTCCAATTTTCCATCACGTCGCGTCCGTTTCCCCTTCATAATAGATATGGACGGCATGTCATCTCCTCTCGCTATACCTTCTTCTCTGCCTCCAAGTAGCGCACTCGATCCAACCTTATCAGCAGCAAACAGAACCCCACGACGAAATGGTGATGCACTGACCCTCGGTGATGAGGCCGAGGAAGATGGAGGTGAACAAGGTGGATCAAAAAGGAAGCGGCCAAGGACTCAGGGGAATGGTGAAATACCCTTGGTGAAGGATGCTGTAGGAGAAAGCGTAGCTGAGAGTTTTGAGACGTTCTTGAAAACGTACGCCGCGATGATGTTTGTTATCGATTCAATATTGACGCGTTTTTGTTTCTCGCAGATTCACTCTTGACATTGCTCTTGCGCCTACTCCTGGCTCGGATGGTGGAGCTCCCGACGTAGCGGACGGCGAACTTGTATACATTGAACAAATCCACACCATGCGTGAATACGAGCTCACAACGTTGTACGTTGACTATGGGCATCTCCTCCAAAGGGATGATGTCCTTGCAGACGCAATTCAAAAGCAATATTACCGATTCCTTCCTTACCTTCGCCGCGCCCTCTACAACCTCGTCGCCGAATTCGAACCCGAATATCTGAAGATCAATCCCTCTGCTGCAGCCACCGATTCTACCAACCTTCAATCTCGCGAATTCACTATTGCTTTCTATCATCTTCCATTGGTTTCTGGGATTCGTGACCTGAGGACGGACAAGATCGGGACCCTTATGAGTATCAGCGGAACTGTCACGAGAACGAGTGAAGTTCGTCCAGAACTTCTCTTCGGTAGTTTTATCTGCGAGATTTGTAATGGACACGTAAATGATATTGAACAGCAGTTCAAATATACCGAGGTGCGGCTCCTGATATTAAATTTTGACACACTTACAAAACGGCCTTTCAGCCTGCTCTTTGTCCCAATCCGACGTGTGGAAATCGAACCGCATGGCAACTTCAAATTGACAATTCAAAGTTCACTGATTGGCAAAAGGTTCGAATCCAAGAAAACCCCTCCGAAATTCCTACTGGTTCCATGCCGCGTTCCCTTGATGTTATCCTCCGTTCCGAGCTAGTTGAACGGGCCAAGGCCGGAGACAAGTGTGTGTTCACTGGGACATTCATCGTTGTTCCCGATGTCAGCCAACTTGGACTCCCTGGAGGCAACAAGACTGAGATACAGCGGGAAGCCAACAAAGGAGCAGGCCCCGCGACGGGCAGTGTAGGAGGCAATGGTGTGACAGGATTGAAGACGTTGGGTGTCAGAGATCTGCAATATAAGACTGCATTCCTCGCATGCATGGTGCACGATTCCGACGGACGAGTAAGTTATTTTGTAGCTAACTTATATTTTTTCTCATGATATCAGGGAGGAACAAATGTCAGAGGTGAGGAGGAGACGGGTGAAGAAAGTGGCCAGGCTTTCATTGAGTCTTTGACCGAGCAGGAGTTCGATGAACTCAAGGCCATGATTGACTCCGATCACATTTATTCCCGTCTAGTGGGGAGTATTGCACCTACAGTTTATGGACATGAGATCGTCAAAAAGGGCTTACTGTTACAACTCATGGGTGGTGTACACAAGCAAACACCAGAGGGCATGCATCTTCGCGGAGACATTAATATCTGCATAGTCGGGGATCCGTCCACTTCAAAATCACAATTCCTCAAGTTCGTTTACATCATCCTCATTCGATTCACCCGTTGACTCGTCTTTAGATACGTCTGCTCGTTCCTACCCCGTGCGGTTTACACTTCTGGAAAAGCCTCGTCCGCGGCTGGTCTTACCGCAGCCGTGGTGAAAGATGAAGAAACTGGTGACTTCACGATCGAGGCTGGAGCGCTCATGCTCGCGGACAATGGGATTTGTGCGATTGACGAATTCGACAAAATGGACGTTTCAGACCAAGTTGCTATACATGAGGCCATGGAACAGCAGACGATCTCAATTGCCAAAGCAGGTATTCATGCTACCTTGAATGCCCGCACGTCCATTCTTGCCGCCGCCAATCCCATCGGGGGAAGATATGACAGGAAAAAGTCTCTCCGAGCCAACGTCCAAATGAGCCCACCGATCATGAGTCGTTTCGACCTGTTTTTTGTCGTCCTTGATGAATGTGATGAAAAGGTTGATATGAACATCGCAAAACACATTGTCAATGTGCACCGGTTCCAAGACGAGGCCATCAATCCTGAGTTCAGCACAGAGTCTCTTCAAAGGTACATTCGATATGCCAGGACTTTCAATCCAAAGGTGCGAGACATCTCGAACCTTCGGACCAGGATAGTGACGGGACGATCATTTTTTAGCTTACACGGGAGGCTGCTGATGTTCTCACGGAAAAATACCGTATTCTCCGACAAGACGATGCTTCCGGTGCGGGCAGAAACTCGTACCGCATTACAGTGCGTCAATTAGAGAGTATGATTCGTCTAAGTGAGGCAATCGCTCGCGCAAATTGCACTTCTGAGGTATGATTTTTAACTCAAGATCGAATATCGTGCATTTTCTCATTCATTGCTCGATAGATCACTCCAGCCTTCGTCCGCGAAGCATATACTCTCCTGCGACAGTCTATCATACATGTGGAGCAGGACGACATTGACTTCGATGAGGAAGAACTCGAGGGTGAACGCGGTGAGACACGACCCCCTGCTGCTACAAGCACAGATGGGGTAGAAGACGAGGACGTTCAAATGACGGTTGAAGAAATAGAGGCCATGGAGCAGATGGAAGAGAGTTCGATGTCCGAAAATGTTCGTGTCCGTGTGGCTGGACGTGGACAGCAAGCTCCCCCGTCGTCATCGCGAGCGGGTAGTGCAGTTGTGGTCGACGCTGCACCTCCACCTGCGCCCAAGCGAAGGATGGTGATCACGCATGACAAGTATACAACACTCCGTGACTTGATCGTCCTTCACCTGTCAACTTCGGAACGCGCGACAGGACGTGGAATTGATCGCGACGAGCTTATCGACTGGTATCTGGAATTGAAGGAAGATGAACTTCAGGATGTTGATGAGCTGGAGTACGAAAAGGAGCTCATAACGAAGATGCTCAGGAAGCTTGTGAAGGTTTGTGCTAGTTTCGTGTCCTGCTTGGACCCGCGACTCATATTGTTTCAGGATGGCTACCTCCTCGAAGTCAAGGGTGATGTGCAAGATTCCCTTCCTTCGATAGACGAAGACAGTCAACAATTGTCTGCGGCAGACGGACACAACGTTCGTGTATATTACATGGTTCACCCGTCTGTCGATTTTGAAGGCGACTCCACCTTCACTTCTACCTCTGGCATTTAACGGATTTTCACTAATTGCATATTATTTTCTCGTTCTGCTCGAGCCTCGAGCTGTGTAGATGTATTAGTAGACTCTTCAAATAGGAATAAAAAAATATCAATTCCCAAATATGGATGATTCTGACGCTCTTAATCTTGTGGAGAACTTCGATGTCAATGGTCCACGTGCAAGTCGACATATGGTGTTGCCTGGACTGAGTATGGGATTGGCATACCTGCGAACATCTTTCACCTCTATGCTATCCCTGAGCTCGTCATAGACAAGGTGTTGAAGTACATACAATAACATCTCTTGCTGGATCTTTCACAACGGTTGTTGTTGCATCATGCCTACTACGCATTCCCTAATCGTGCCTACTATTATTGTTACCGGTTCCCTTCGTTTCGCAGAGGTCCTCGAAGACAGCATTGCAGAAGACGTGATTAATGTCTTGACTGTGCTGGACGATGTAAAAAGTGAGGTTCTTGGAGATCTTGAGGATTATGGTTGGGCACTGCAGAGGATCCGTGTTGAACCAAGTGGACGTACTTGGGAGGAGGCCGAGCTTGAGGCTCTTGGAGATGGTGCATAGCATGCAAGTTGGCTTCGCATTGTGCTGACGTCCTGTACAGGAACAATCGAGAACACTACGCCTGTGGCTCCCCTAGTCAATGCTGTAACGTCTACCTCTGTTACTGTACCGCAAAGACATTTTTCCTCATTTCCTTTGACGGCTCACCTCCACACCCCCGTCCTTCGTTTGGTCTCCCTACACCCGCATCTTTCCCTCAGTGTTACGTTTCTTCGTGTTCCGGAAATTCATGATGGCTACGAATACAAAATCTTCATTTCCAGATCTATGACTGCTAGCGAAGCGCTCGAGGGTATTATGGAGGAACTTGGTTTGGCCAGAGTTTTGCCTGGACTTGGTGGAGGAAACCTGGAGTATGTTCTCGAGGAAGTTTGGACTGACAACACGGCAGAGAGTATGTCAACCTTCACATCATACGATTGTAAGAGCTGAATATCATTTCCTACGTGGAATAGAATTTTCGAGGCTTCCAATGTCGTCACTCATACACAATATTGTCATGTCCCCATTTTCCCCTAATCCCTTCACTCATACAGCAAAACGTACCTTCAGGCTTTGTGTTCCTGATGAGTGGTATCGACGCTCAAATTTGAAGTCACGGAACGTGTTAAATGCCTCCGTTGAGCCCTCGGAATCCACGATAAGACGCCTGGCAGCCTTTCAGGAATCCGATGAGGAAGATGAAGATGAAGGGACCGCTAAACTGGGTGCAGTCCCAGAATCTTATTCCAGTACTGCCACACCTGCGGCTAGGAAAGGATCTATATCTTCTAATCGCCTGTCGACCCTTTTTGACGGTTGGCTACGACCTTCTTCGCCTACCTTACTCACTCAAAATTCGACTTTGAAACCAGTTGAGAATAGGAAAAACGTGAGCGAACCAAGACTCCTCCAAGATACCGCTGGAACTGGTAACATGAATTTGGATATATCGTCTGAAACTCTGAAGTCTGGCGATGTAGACGAAGCAGCTTTTGACCAATTACTGGTATGATTTATAATGTATCCAATATTTCCATCTTACCCTTCAACAGGATGATATGGCTTTGATAGGAGAGAAACGAAAGACCATGTATAACCTTCCGGCTAGTAAGAAGGCATATTTATTGCAACAACACCAAGCTTCGTCCACTAAGACTTCTCACTATGAAGCTCAACCTTCCTATTCTGCGACGAACGGACCGTCGAGCGGCTCAACCTTGTTACCTCGTCTCGTGCCTCAGCTCACTGGTGACGAAGGCCTGATGCGGAGATTGTCCATTGTGGGAGGTTGGGGTGGAACTACGACTGCACCGCCCGTAGTCTCTTCAAACACGAGCCGTTTGAGTTGTGAATTTGACTCCAGCTTGACGGGGAAAGGAAGAACCCAAGTAGAGAGGGTTGTGGAAGAGATGCAGCCAATCCAGCCTCAGACAACAGGTGGCCTCTGGAGTAGGTGGTGGGCATCTTCAGGAGGTGAAAAGACTTCAACTGGTATCCAGGGAACCAGTCAACCAGCGAAGGCATATGTTGACGTGCTTTGCCACAAGTCTTTCGACATCAAGCTCGTCAAAAACCTTATATCATTACGAGTCCATCTTTCGACAGCGAAGATAGTCTGGATTGAAGATTTTATTGCAGAGCAAGGGTTGGATGCGTTGGGTGCAGTTTTGGTCGGTCTTGTGGACAAGGGTGGAAAGAGGCGAGATCTGACCGAAACAGAGATCAATGTATTGACAGAAGTGATCAAGTGTTTTCGAGTTTTACTGAACAACGAGGCAAGTAAGCTTACTATTGAATTTGCTTTGGTCTTTCTGATCAGTGGTGACAGCCTGGGTTCAAACATGTTCTACGTTCGCCAACCATTATCACGTACATTACGTATACCCTTCACGCTCCCTCTCTTAGGCTCCGAACTTTGGTGTCCGAAGTTCTGGCGGCTATTGCTTTATTGTCTCCAAACGATGGCCACAAGACTGTCCTCTCCGCGCTGTCCGATTATCGTGTCGCATACGACGAGAACTTTCGTTTTGAAGGTCTTTTATCATTCCTACGACTACCCAATCTAGACTATGAGTCAGATCACGAAAGTGTTGTTGGCTTTGGAAACGAGGAAGAAGGAGTCTGGGAAGCCCGAACCGCCACGATGGTTCTAGTCAACGCCCTTACAAATGCTCCCGGATCTCTAGAAGATCGTGTGCTAATGAGAGAAGAGTTTGGACGAAGAGGACTAAATGAAGTTATCGTGGTGAGTGCAACCTTGGTGACACTTATGTCTGGAGGGATATCCACCACACACTTTTTCTACAGGCCCTGCGGTATATCAGCCCTCCTGATTCCCTCCTGAAACAATTAGATGTTTATACCGAGGAGAAATTCGAGGATGAAGAAGATATGCGCGAACGTTTTCGTGCCTTAGTCGCTCATAATGCAAAGGGTCACGAGCGACAACGATCTGAATCTGAAGTTGCTCTCGAGGACCTAGTGGTTCTAGCGAAGCAACACGGAGAATTATACCCGATAATGGTGGAAATTTTCAATCGTTATGGACAAATTCTCCAGAGAGATGTAGGGATGTAGGTGCCGAGTTTTTTCTTTCGCCAGACGGAACCTCTTACCTGCTTCCAATCTTGTGCTATAGACAACTCAAAGCTGATTTATTTGCCGTTCTTGATCAGTTTTTGAAGCAAGCTGCGCTACTCGATAATCTGTTCGTAACGGTCTTTCCTCCGCGGCTTAGCCTACTGACTGTGTTTCGTAGCGATGATAGCTGGCAAGTTTTCATGAAACAGTTTGCGACGTCTGTACAGTACATAACAGGGCAGGAGTTGGAAGTTAAGACAGCTTCAAAAAGCGATACTATTGTGGAGCAGGAGCTGGAAGAGCTGAGGGTTAAAATTGAAGAGCTCAATGATGAGGTTTGTGCAGTTGTCCTCTGTAGTGCTGAACACGTCTGGAAGTTAATCAAGATGACAGAGTTGCGAGATCAATTGAATCAAAAGGTTGCTGAGATTAACACCTTGAAATCGCTACATCTCGGCACGGTTGCGCCTCAGACAGAATCTATTGGGAAGAAGGGTGGTTCAAATTCTGGCTCACAAAGCTTCCATGGCGTAGTCCAAAGGCTTGTACAAAAGGAGAAACAAGTGATACAGCTTCAGGCTGAACTTGATCGTCACCAAAATCTGAGCGAAGGGCGGGATGTTGTGCGTCTTGAATCTCTGTTCCACGTGCTGCTGAAACATCGTTTATAGGATGATCGTGCCAAAAGGGAGCGCGATAGGGCGAAATGGAACACTTTGATGGAAGATATTGCTAACCTGAAAACGAAGGTCAAGTGGTAAACCTCACTTCTCCCGAAGTCGTCGTTGATAATCAATTGTATAGAGCAGAGAACTTGAGTCGACTATCGCCATCAAAGATAAGGAGATAACCTATCTCAAGCGTGCTTTAGAATCGGTGTACACCCGTTTCATATCGCGAGAAGAAACGAGAGAAGAAGATCGAGAAGCTACTATTGACGCCGAGCATATCGCAGCACGAACGATTGAGAAACTGACTCAGAAGGATGAACAAATAGCTTCTTTGTTCAGGGAGGTAAATGATCTGAAGACACAGTTGTTGGCAAGGCCCAAAACGGAGAAGGAATTGAAAGCAAGATGTCCTCCTCCTCCACCACCAATTTTGAAGAAGCCCTCGAAATCTACCACACTCGGACCTACTTCTCCAAATGTTCCACGAGTTCCGCCGCCACCACCGCCATATGCCAATCATGCATCAGCATCAGCACCCCCTGTTCCACTTGTGCCACCCTTACCTATGGCTTCACCAGGAACGCTTCCATCCCCCACACCGCCTCCACCTCCGCCTCCACCTCCGCCTCCGCCGCCTCCACCCCCGCTTCAGCTATTGAATGGCTTGTCTCCTCCTCCTCCACCGCCGCCACCAACTAGAGGAATCCTGGGTTCTCCTCCGCCTCCACCACCACTACATCCACTTTCTGCGGCCTCAAATGGCCCTCCATTTCCGCCACCGCCACCGCCATCTGCATTCAAAATGAACAACAAGTTGAAAGTCAGGCATCCTGCCAAAAAACTCAAACCGTTCTTCTGGAACAAAATCAATGGTCCAAATGTGGGTTTGACTGTATGGAGCGAGGTACCACCCGACCTTCGATTTGATATGGCAGATCTAGAGGCTACCTTCATCATCGACCCCATTCCTACAACTTCTTCCCAGATCCTTAATCCCATAAGAAAGCAGAGTGTAACGACTCTTCTAGATATTTCTCGTGCCAATAATGTCGGTAAGCAAACATTTATCCTCATTTCTGTGGAGGAGCTCAGTGTTATAATAGCCATCATGCTCTCGCGAATCAAAATGGGTTATCCAGAGATTCGGAAGGCTTTACTAGACTTGAACGACGACAAGCTTTCAGTAGATGACCTAAGGTCTATAAGTCGACAGTTGCCTAACTCTGAAGAAATCTCGCGCATCAAAGGTTTCGACGATGTCAAAAAACTCGCCAAGGCAGATCAGTATTTTAACGAGGTCCACGTCCGTCGCCAATTCTGCTATCGTTTCTGATTTTTACTTCCCAGATCATGACAATCTCTCGTCTCGCAGAACGTCTTGAATGTATGGTGTATCGACGGACGCTTGATCTCGATCTCGCTGAAATACGACCTGAACTCAACATATTACGGAACGCATCTCGTGAATTGCGGTCGTCGTCGAAGTTCAAACAGATATTGCAGGTAAGATTGCTGCTCTCCCGTGTCATCTTATCTTTGACCCATGTACACAGGTAGTGTTATCCGTCGGTAATGCCCTTAACGGGTCAACTTTCCGAGGGGGTGCACGCGGTTTCCAACTTGATGCACTGCTGAAGGTTTGCAATGAACCATTCCGAGTTCAGGTCAGTATGTTGAATGTTGTACACAGCTCAAAGAGACGAAGACTGTGAAGGGCACTCTTGACTGCCCTACTCTGCTTCACTACATTGCTCGAATACTTCTGCGCACGGACCCTTCTCTTGTAAACTTCATCGAAGAGCTTCCCAACTTGGAGGCTGCCGCTCGCGGTACGTATCTTTTACTCCGATATGAAAACGAGCCGTGCTCATTTAAACCTAGTCTCAGTACAAACCTTGACACAGTCAGTAAACTCACTGGCCACTGGTTTGGCACAAGTTGAAGCAGAGATCGAAGAGTTAAGCCAGGACATATACCTGCCGGATGATCGCTTCATTCATGTCATGCAGGTGAACCATACCCTCTGTCTTTTGTGAGGTCTCAGATGTTCACTCCAGTAACTTTTAAGCCCTTTGTAGAGCAAGTCAAATCTAGCGTTGATGCGCTGAAGAACATGAGCGGGAGTCTGAACGAAGAGCTTCGGGAATTGCTTGTGTACTTTGGGGAAGATCCAAGCTCGCAGGATGCACCTAAGCCTGAAGACTTCTTTGGTCTTATCATTTCCTTTTCGACGTCTCTGCAGGTAATTAATCCTTGTAATCGTGACCCAGGTCGCAACCAAAACTGACATAATACGTGCCTCACAGAAAAGTGCCCTCGAAGTCCACGATGCACAAGGAAAACATGGACCGCCGCCAGCACCTGTCATTCCGGTGGTCATGATACCAGAGTCAGAAATTAACAAACCAGTGAGTGGCTATCCAGTGCCTGGAGAATTAACATCCATTGCCTTCCAAGAATGCAATCAACGCATCACCAAGCTCTGCACATCTGGAGCCATCTTCGACCGCATCCACAGGTTATGCGGCAGGGTTGCACATGCGTTCTATTGGACGTGGTGATTTAGACCAAGCTATTCGCAGCATGAGAGAGGGTAAACGAAGAGTACGTCCTACGCGTCCCTTGAGCAAAATATTCTTGGATGGTGCTGGGCCAGGCGGTGGTGGACGTCCACAAAGTAGAATGTACGACTAAGGCTGAATCTACGCGTAAATCATGATTATAGGTCTTTATGTATATACTTTTCTTGTGAATCGAACATAAGTACCCATTTTTTTCTATGGGAGCTTAGCTGGGCTTTTTTGTCCTCTTTGAATACTTTTTGTTGACGGGGAGATAGTAGATCTATGTAATGCGTAAGTCTACTAATCAGTATATGCATACAGCAGTCCGTTGTGTACAGATAAACCAACCAAGACAAGCGATAAGTGGATCTCTTCATGAAATCAGTCCAGAAGTACATAACCGTAATATGATGCCGGTACATCATGCATGTCATGTTGTGTTGTGTCCAGTAATTTTCATAGGCGTAACATTTCGATAGGAATGTAAAGAGGAAAGGCAACCTAGGCAATCAGTGATGAAGCAGCCTGATGCTGAGGATCCTGCATCGGCTTAGGCATATGCGTTCCCGGAGTCCGGGCGCATGGCTTAATGCTACAGACGATGTTGCCCTAGGTCTGGCTCACGGGAGGTGCACGACTCGCATGACTTGGAGCAACAGAAGGCGGGCGGTTCTGGCTCGGTACTACGCGGACAGAAGGCGCGGGACCAGGGCTGACATGACTCGCACGGCTTACACGGCTCGGTGCAACAGACGGAGGTCTGGGCGATGTTAAAGACACCGATGTCGCTCGTGGGGTAGCCTCCACGTTCACCAATCCTGCACCAGGTGTAGGTGCAGCGGATACTGTCGGGGCGACTACTGGGGGTTGATTACTATTGTAGTAAGGCGTCGGTGCGCTGGATGCTGGGAGACTGGTATTATTAGCTTGCCCTAGATTAAAGGGCGTATCCAAGGGTCGAGCTGTCTGGGGTCCACCCGTTCGAAACCCACTCTGGTCCATCGAAACTGGTCCACCATGATTGGATAGAGGATTCTGAGGTGCAAGATCCTGAGATCGTGGATGGAACCTCCTGTCATGATACGCTGCTTCCACACTCGCCACGTCTGCGTGGGGCACGTATCCGGTAGGGAATGTCTCTCCGGTCGGGATGAACTGCTGGAAGCCATTCCTAGGTCTACCAGGGTACATTTGAGCCGACTGTTGGGGAGAGGGAGGTGGTGGATCTGCTAAGGGTTGGGGTGGAGGATGCAGTCCAGACTGTGGTTGTTGGGTTGGTATAGTGGACTGAACATGATCTACAGGCCCGGGCGGATGAAGAGACCAGTTGGCTGGTACTACAGTTGCAAAGGGCGCATTGGATGGGTTGTTTATGATCTCCCAAATTACTTCCTGCTGGGGCGTAGGAGGTCGTGGTGGCTCGTGCTGAGTCGAGGGTGCCTGTTGAGGTAGGAGTGACCGGTCAAGTGAAGTCTGTATGGTGACAAAGGGATCTATGGATGGAAGTTGGGCTTGTGGGAGCTGAGAAGTGGGCGATGTGCTATCCGAGAACAAGGAAGGGCGTCGACCGCGTGGTGTTTTGTCGTACCAAGAGACGGGACGCTGGAGTTGATGGACGCGAGCCTGGCGTCGACCCTTGCTCGCACCTGGAACATAGTCGACAGTGACACGTTCAGCAACCCAAGGAAGATCATTGAGTTCATAAAAGAATTGCTTGATACGATTTATGTACGAAGAGAAAGAAACGATAGAGGCGCGCGGCGATTCCATCTTAGCATAGTCATTTGTTAGCTCAGGTTCAACATAGACAGGGCTGCCTATGGTCTGCGCAACGGGAAATACTCCATGATTGTCGTGACCAACTACCGTGGATCCTTCGAACACGTCGGTGGAATCGTGGATTGTTTGGGAGGACGATTCAACGTGTGGCGACAGGCTGCGGGATGAAGCCAAAGGACGGCCTTCTTCTGCATGACGTTCTGGACTGCCTGTATTCTGCTTTCCCATTGCTCTGTTGGCGAATTGACTGAGTTTAGAAAAGGGTTTGCTACTGCTAGTCCTGCGAGATGATCCTTGAACAGATGGCTGCTGAACAGCATTCACCCTCGACTCAAGATAAGGCACCATCGGATCATCATTAAAAGTATCTCTATCTGCTGTATGGAGCGTTGCAGTAGGAGGAGGAACGTGTTCTTCTCCTGGAACTGCAGTGAACGTTGTACCTTCCTGAACAGATCGTCCGCCTCGAGGAGAGCCCGTAGAAGACACGCGAGTTGGCTGGGATGGAGTGGTCATCCAAGGCCGGGCGACAAGATTGAGAAGAAAACGCGGCAAGAACGCTGCAACGCCCTCGGACTCATAGTCAAGTTTAAGTTTAGTGTTTGAACACAATATCATTGCCAAACAAGTTGTCGGCCCGCGCGGAGTTGCGGACTCCGAGTCGGAAGTCGCAGTGTAAGTAAAACAATGGGCATGAAAGCCTGTAGTCCGTGATAAAGTAAATAGGAAACAAGGTATGAGTCGGATAAGTCACGATAAGTTTCAATAAGAGTATGAGAGGACAACAATGAGCGTGAAATATAATGGTCGTGATGTTACCCTGCCACGGCATTTGCCGGGCTTGTCTCGCAAGCGATTCTCAGTCCGCGCGTTCCTCAATGCCCATTACAGAGTCAGAAGGAACTCCACTTCCTGATATCCCACCACCAGATGTTGCATCCAATGACGAACTCTCGCCTGGATACACCATCATTAAAGAACTCGAGGCGACTGAACGTGCTAAACCAACCACTCCAAAACAGAAAGAAAGGCTGATGTACTTCCGCATACTCGCCTACCTCATATCGCATGGGCCGTCCCTCAAAGCTCGCGCAGCAGTTGCTAGGCGCATTGTCGATTGTGAAAACGAAACTGAAATCCTACGCGAAGGAGAAAAATTCTTTAATCACTACATTCGTGCCTGTAAGCGACTTTTTTCCTTCATTATTCTATACGGTTGAACATTTTTTTCAGTAGTCTATAGGTATCGAGGGCCTGCTAGCACGCCTTCTGTCCAGTCAAGCCGTTCGTACGAAAACCTACGAGATATGATCAAATCGGTCCTTATTCAGTCTCCGGCAAATCATTCACAAGCCAAAAAATATGTGAGTGAACTATCAAATACTATTGCTACGTGGATCGATGAGCTTTTCACAGGCGCTACTTCGAGACGGATTTCGTTGCCCAGTTACGGGATGGTATGATAAACGCATAAAGACGAAGATCACTCAGTGGAAGGAGGTTGTTGGCGAGGAATATCAACGGGTTACTATGGAATGCGCCCATATTATCCCTGAATCTACGAATGCGAATATTACAGACAGGCCAGCCAGGATTGACCAAGTGTGTATACATTATCCTATTCTTCTAGTGCTGAATCGCTTTCTAGGCTTCCAATGTCTGGATGATACTCACTCTGTTTGGCAGTCAAGATATTGTCGGCAAACTCAATGGCAAGAACATCCACGCCCTTGAGAATGTTTTGACACTTGAACATAATGTCCACAATAACTCCGACACATTGGAACTTTGGTTTGAACCTACGGTGAGCGATTTCTTTCTATAATCGCCAAACTTTGTGTCCTAAACATTTCTAGGACAAACCGAACATGTATTATGTCTGTGGTGCCGGTGACGGTACAATTCATCCAACATGGAATCGTCAAGTACAATTCGATGGGACTCAGAATCTTCCTGCTCCGTCCACCGAGTACCTCGCTCTCCATGCTGCGTGCTGTCGTGTCGCGCACATGTCTGGTGCGGCGGACTATATTGAACAGGTCTCTGATGAGTTTGAATCTGTACCCGTTCTGTCAAGTGACGGTACATCGGCGCAACTTCTTGCATACGCTCTTGGACCATTTGGTCAACAGATTGTTGATGAGTGACTGCTCCGTCCACCGAGTACCTCGCTCTCCATGCTGCGTGCTGTCGTGTCGCGCACATGTCTGCTGCGGCGGACTATATCGAACAGGTTTCTGATGAGTTTGGATCTGTACCCGTTCTGTCAAGTGACGGTACATCGGCGCAACTCCTCGCGTATGCCCTTGTGCCCTTTAGCCAACAGATTGCTGTCAATTAGGTGTGCTTGTATGTATTCTTCTCTGATGCCAGATCCTTTGTGCACCTTCAGATTCTTATGTAGCTCTGTAGCTCTCTCTCTCCATGTCCGTGGCGTCTTTTGCCGTATCGAATGAGTTATGAGAAATGTAGATCTATGATTGGAATAGGTTTGGCACGGAGATGACGGTCCTTAATTCATGTCTTGGCTGACGCGATAGGTATATGTACATGACTCTATGAAGTAGACTGACTCCATCATGGTCAGGGATGACGTGACGGGCATCTACCATGGTCGACGTAATCGCGGGTTCCGGGGGTAAGGAGCGATTTCGGAGGCCTCTGCGCGGCAAGCATCAATCAAACCACACCTCAACTCACATCAGACGGGATCGACGGCCGTTCTCGGCTCAGTGCCATTGTATGGCGGAT